>SEMN01000252.1:370912-443851 GCA_005408345.1 Macquaria australasica | reverse complement strand
GAGCAGAGGAATGGGGGGTGAAAGGAAGATGAAAAAAGAGAGGGAAAAAGGAGGACAGAGAAGACAAGGAGAGGAGGAGAAGAGAGAAAGGTAGAGGTTTTAAGATGTGAGAGAAGAACTGAGAAGAGGAGGCGAGGTGAGAGGTGAGGAGAGAAGAAGAGAGAGGTGAAAGGAGGACTGAGGGGTGGAAAGACAGTGGAAGGAAGAGGAAGAAGAGGAAGGAATGGACATGAGGAAGAGATGGAGGGAAAGAGGGAGAAAGAGGGAGAAAGACGGGCAGTTGGAAAGGAACGAAACAGGACTGTAGAAGAGGAAAGGAGGAGGAGAGGAGAAATCAGAAAGGGTGGACAGAAGAGGAAAAGAGAGAGGAGGAGAGAGAAGGTTGGAGATGAAGGAATGAGAATGAAAAAGAGGTGGATGAGAGAAGGAGAGAAAAGTAGAGGTGAATGGACATGAAGAGAGAGAGAGGAGAGGGAGTAATGGATAGGGAAGGAAGAGAATGGAGAGACGAAATGGAAAGGAGGAGAGGGGTGGATGGAGGAAGGAATGGAAGGAGAGGACAGGAGAGGAGAGGAGAGGAGGACTAAGGACCTGAAAGGAAAGATGTTCAGAGGACATTAGGAGAATATTATATGTGAAAAGGAGTGACAAGATGAGGCAAAAGAAGAGGAGAGACAAGTAGAAGCATAGAAAGACAGGAGCAAATTAGAACATTAGAGGAACGGTAAAGAGATTAGGCATGAGGGCAGAAGAGAGGAGAGAAAGAGTAGAGGTGAGAAGAGGAGGACAGACCAGAAATGAGTTTTAAATGAGGGGAGAGACTCTGCAGACGTTTGTCTTGGCATCACGCTCACGTTCAGGTAAACACTCTATACGCCCTCGTGTGTGTGCTATACATAGACACACACTTACTCTCAACTGTAGCTGCTCGATGTGAGAAACTGTCATAACAAGTGTTTGGGTGCAGTCATTCATAGTCTGACCTAAATAAACACAGAGTTGGAACCATTTTCAAGCCCCATCCCGGAGCCTCACTTATAAAAATACAAAATATAATTTAATAAAGTGAACTCTCTGTAAACTAAGTTTCAGCATAGTAAATAAAGGAGTCTTTGCTGCTGTTCTTATGAAAGCCGTGTCTTCTTTTATTTACTGTAATACTGTGGAAAAATAATTACATACAATTTGAAAAGAAACAACAAAAAAACAAAAAACAGAAATCAAACAGAGAAACATGAAAATAAAGGAACATTTTAATAATATCCTATATGTTTTGTACAGTTTTTTTCTTGAATAAAAGGGATAAACAAGTACTCAAAGCCAACATGAACATAATACACGTGAACAATATATTGGGATAAAATTATAGAATTGGAGTATGGAGAATATATGCTTATTTAAACACCCACACTGTCGCTCTCTCACCCGCATGCACACCTCCACTTCAAACATTTCCAAGTGCAACATGGAATCCTTCTCACTGCACTGATTATTGTCTTCATATGCTAAACGATACCAAGCCGAACATCAATTAATCCTGTTCACTCGTGCAGCTGTTTCAGAGAGCAGCTCAGCAGCTGGATGAGGGATGAGCAGACTAGCTCGGCTCCTTCCTCGTGTCGTAAGGCCACGCAAAGTCTCCTTCATTCTGTCTTACCAGCTGTGCTGCTTTATACTAGGGTTTGACTGGTATGTTTTCCTTTCAGACAATATTTAACACCTTGAAAACGTACTATTTTTATTCAAAAAAAAATAAATAAGTAAAGCGTTTCCAACAGAATCTTCTTGAGGGGGTGGAAATGCCTTTAAAGTGTCAGCTGACAATAAAATTTAGATTAAATTCTGTCTGCAGCTCTTTAAGGCAGTTCAAAGTTATAATCCTTCAGATTTTAATCCCTGGTTGATTTGTGGTCACTGGTGGTAACCACAAGTGCATTTTGATAATACAGGTCCCAGAGTTTTGTTCAAAATAACATGTTCATCTATCACTACGGGCAGCAACGAGGCCTTGAGTGGCTGCTCAGAAGAGCAACAGAAGGAGATTAGCTAGTCTGATAATCAGACTGAATTTCACTTCATTGTTCAGCCTGACATCGTGGTAATGTTGGCTGATCTTTGTTTGAGAGTCGGGGTTATTTTGTTTTGCCCTAATCATCAGTTGTGAGTGCTGTATCCTGTCCTTCCTACGTGATTTTCAGTTGACATGGAAGCTGCTGTTGCTGTTGCATAGGAGCAATTAACATTTTCACAGTGATTGAGGAAAAATGCAGATTTATTATTTTATGATTTATTAGTTATTTCTGTACAGGTACGTCGACTTACAACAACCTGTAAAGCTGCACTTGTTTCTTTATTTTTCATGTAAAGTAGCTAGTCTTCTGGCTAAAGCAGGCACAGGAAGATGATGTCCCCGTCCTCGATCCCGCCTTCAAAGCTCTGATTTTTTTTTTTTTTCCAGCTTTCAGTGAGCACTAGGCATATTTGAATCACTGAAAAAAAATCAAAAATATGGGCAGTAACTGAAAAGTATGGAACCAGGCTATCTGGCTAACAGTACACCCAAACAAACCGTGGGCTGCGAGGATTCATCAAATCACATTGTTTTAATGAAGAAGACTAAAGAAGACAACAGTCATCTGAATCTGAAAGTGATACTGAACTCATGACCCAGTGTTGTCTTCCACATTAAATGAAATGTGTGTGTGTGCCCCCGCCTTTGTCTTTCCCTGTGAGTGCATACGCTATTTGAATGCGTTGTGGAATAGGCGGACTCTGCCAGTAACACTGAAAACTAATATATAGAGAAGCAATTACAGAATGCAAATACATGAAATGGCTATATTGATACCATATAAATAGTATCAAAAATGGGGTTTGATATAATAAACATCTCAAGGATTATAACTTTAACAACAACAATTCGGTTTAACACTGCCTTTAAATTAGTAATATTTTCACAAAAAAATGATTGTTGAACTATTAAATTAATGAATACAATCTGTAAAGGAAATCAAGTTTCATGGTAGGTTTTAAAGACTATGTATATGTAGCTGTGGTCAGGAGGAACCTCCATCATGCCAGCAGGTGACAACATTATTGGTTGATCTATTTGATATTTGCCCCAAAACAATCAGTCAAACCCTAATTTCTACAGTCCAGTGGTCCCAACACATTTATAATGGTATGAAAACACACTGGTGTTAAAGGCTGCCAACAAACACACACACACATGCATGTTCACAGATGGACGCATACAGTACATGTGCATGTAGACACACATACACTGTCACCCATGAGCATACGTCCACATAAACATGATAAACACAAATGGCTGCTGCATTTGTTTGTCTGCTCAGTTCTTTTTTTGTTTTTGTTTTTTTTGCACAGTCTTTTGGCACTCATTGAAGACTCCACAAGGTAAAAATGGACACCGAGCCACTTGAGTCAGTCTTGGCCAGGCATGGCGCAGCACCGCACAGCACAGCACAGCACAGCACAGCACAGCACAGCATGGAACAGAGCAGTTAGCTGTGGGTCTGGCCTGGTTCTAGCCTGGGGTTGGCCTAGTTGAGACAGAGTTTTGGCTATTTGTGGCCTGGCTGAGCAGTCGTTTTGGCCACAGACACACACACACACAACCCCTCTCTTTTTTCGCTGGGTTGATTAATCAGAGACACCCCCCCCCCCCCCCCAATCCGATGCATACAAAATAAAATACTGTATATAAAAGTTTAAACACACTTTTAACCACAGTCATGTCTTCCACTGGTGATATAACACCACAAAGTAATACCAAGAAAATAAGACTTTAAATACTGATTTTCATAGAAAGAAACGAAAAATAAATGATCACTGAGGATGATGGCATGAGCTATAAACATACTCCCAACCCCCCAATATACACACATTAATGCAAGCTAGATTGCTATACCTACCTAATTTGGAAGAAAGCTATGAGAGAAAGATTTTCTATGTTATGAGTTTGTGCGTTTTTTTTTTTCATGAAAAGACATGTTGAACCTCTAAATTTGGAAGCTGGTAAGGTGGTTATTATATAATATGACACGGGAGAAAGTAGAGAGTAAAGCGTATCAGTACACCGCGGTGAGAGCTACGTATGGAAAAGAAGGGGAAAGACATGAAATAACAACCTAGTGGAGTAAACTCTTCCAGATTCCCTTCTAAAAAGCATATTTTTTTCATTGCTGAACCAAATCTAAACATCTGTTTTGCATTTTTGGCATCCATGGTGTCTTTTACATATTTATATGTCCCCACTGTCAACAGACTGTAAATAGTTAAGAGGTAATGACTAAGTACCTGGCTGTGTATTTGTTGGCCTCAGTACCTCCTCGGTGTCAAATTTACTCATTCTACACAAGGTCATAACGCCATTTCAAGTCAGATGCAAAATACTGCACAGCTACAACTCTGTAAAAAGGTTGTAAAGAGGTAATAGTATGCAGTACCAAGGCTGTGATAACCATATAAATTTAAAAGGGTGCTCCATCTGCCGTTCTTCTCTCTATAACTACTGAAATAGTTTATATAGTGACCTTGGAGCTACAAGGTTCCATCTGATATTCTAATCAGAAATGGCTTTCTGTTCTGGAAGTGTTTATTCAAAATAGGGGCAATAAATACAATTTTTACTGCCCCTTAGCACAAAATTACCATAATACGCTGTATCTGTGAGGGGTTGATAAGGTGGCTGATAAGTACAAAGACTCAATGATTACCTCTAGAGGTGCTGAGCTTTTATGGCTTAACTTTGCAGCCTCTGGTCTTTTTGTAAAGCACGTCCTCATCTGCTATCATTTTTCACTGCTCAAAAATGTATGGTAGAGACACAAGTGGGGGACTCCTTGTTGCATATTAAAGTCCCTCTCTACTCTCACTATCCAGTGAAGCATATGTGCCCTTAAAGGGAAACTCCGGTATTTTTAAACCTGGGCCCTATTTTTACAAATTTTTTCAACCTCTTGCGAGATTTCAGAGCGAGACTTTTTCTTGAGCGAGACTTTCTGTTTCTGGTTAAACAAAAAGGATCTCACATTTTAACAAATGGTCTGT
This sequence comes from Macquaria australasica, assembly GCA_005408345.1. NCBI lineage: Eukaryota > Metazoa > Chordata > Actinopteri > Centrarchiformes > Percichthyidae > Macquaria > Macquaria australasica. The sequence goes on along the minus strand of SEMN01000252.1, from coordinate 438,778 downwards.
CTCTGTAGGGATGCTTTCCATAATGTTGTCAGACACTTTGAATAACAATCTGAACCTGTCAGTGGCAAAAACAAGCACTTTTAGTGGATGTACTTTTCAAGGGTGCAATTGCCAGCAAGGATTACGTCGCAGTCATTGCAGCCTGTTTGTTGATGTCGGCGGAGGCGATCTACTGGATCATTTCCAAAACTAATGGCAAGTATTAGTCATTTTGACCCCAAAATTTGTAAAAAAAAAAAAACATAGGGCCCAGGTTTAAAAGTACCAGAGTTTCCCTTTAAGAAACGGTAAAAATAAATAAAATATCAAAAGCAACTCCTGGTGGTTTTAAAAAACATTTAAAAAACGAATGTATTATTTAATGTCCCTTAAAAAATTAATGATGGAACCTTATAATTTCAAGCTCAGTATGTAAAGATTGATGCTGCTTCTGTGGAGTCTAATCAACACGATTGTCACTGTAAAAGTTGAAGTTGTACGATGAAGAGTGCAATCCAGTCCAATCTCACTAACAAAGCTCAGTGTGCAAACATGAACCAGTTCTACAACTGGTGGGAACTTTATGGCAGACAATGCCAACTGTTTTTCACTGATCTTACTTAAACACTTACTTAGTAGCTGCTTTAGACAAGTGTTTTCAGTGCCGTGTTCACACTACGAGCAACACTATAAACAAGTGGCTGGAAGTCAAATTATTTCCTGTAGAGGTAAACGTCTGGAGAAATATCTCACATAAGTTGGCCAAAGCTGAGTTTCTTGTGCTCACTGTTCATCAATAGCCAGTCAGATGTCTGTGTTTGTTTCCCTAGAGATGTGAGTTTGTAACATACTGAGGAGAATAAAACAATGGAGCAGTCAAACACAGCCATTCAAAGCTTTCAGTTTTCTGTCAAATAAACGTCTTAAAACCAATCCTGGGTTAATGGCTCATCCACAGCTGGTTGTCAGTAAGCTCTAAAATAATTTTGGAAATGAAACAGCTTTTAATACTTACTTATGATAACTCAAACTTTTGTTGGTGGGGCGGCGGAGATACATTAAAACATGCGACTTGTACAGTAGCTGCATCAGTAGAGGTTAGAGTAGAGTAGCAACGTTTTAAACGCTGATCATTATGAACCTGTGCGGTTAAAGGCCAAGCACACGTACCAAAGCTGACACAATATAACGGGAAAATCTCCGACATAAAATACCACCAAATTTTCTGTTGCAGTGAACAAACCAACATACTTACATATAAATGTACAAAGTACTATGAGCTAGATAGAAGCCTCTGTACCTTCATTTTGATATGTTAGACTACACTTGAACCTTCTCATTGCTTACAAAGTTCACAGCGCAGCTCAAAGTGAGCAGCTGCTTGTTCTCCATCCATCATTTTGAATGTCGTCGACGTTTTGAAAAAGGCAGTCCAGTCTTGACTGGAAGTCAAAGGAAGAGTTTCACACCAAACAGAGGAGGAGATAACATTATATCCACCAAACAGATTTCCCCCTTGCTGGATATTCATCATTTTGGAAAGAAGCTCTTCAAATTTTCTAATTTAAATCTACAACATCCACTTTTAAAAACACCATCCATCGCTTTTTTAAAAGAAACTCAAAACGTTTCCAATAATGATCACGTCCCCACATACACATTAAAAAGTGAGTTTCACCCAAAACGCTGAACCTTTGGTCCACAACTCCTTATAAAAATACTATAAAATGTTTCTGAATGCCATATTTTTATACGTTTCGGTATAAATATGGAAAAAAAATCTATCCTACTGTGCAAGTGAGAGAAACAATTTTTGACACTTGAGGGTAGGGGAGGTATCTTTTTGTACAAATTGCAGAAATTCATTGAATGAAAAAGCGCTTCCACTGCACCTCGTTTCACAAATTCTGTATACAGCATTGACCTCGAGTGAAATGTTCAAGATGATAAAAAAAAAAAAACAGAGATGAGGAGGAGAATGAGCATATAGAGACGCGTGCTACCACTCCTTTCCTTTCCTCTCAGATGTGGCATGTACAAAACCTCTGTGTCCAGAGCATCTCATTGTCCACTCTTTACAAAAGAAGACACACCTTGATAGTTTGTGTGTGTTGGCACATAAGCATTGGCACTCTGGTCACTAACTGTACCACTTTAAGAAGCTCTGTCCCACTTAAATCAAAGTAGATCTTGTAAGCAATGGCCACTGGGCAGGTTTTAGTGAGGAAAAGGGATCAAAAAGTGCCAAATATATTTATAGTCCAAGCTGCCCCGTTGCTGCAATACATCGAAACAAATAAGTCTTAGAAGATCTGTGTGTATGTGTGTGTGTTTTTTGCAATATGTGAGAGTCAGAAAATGCAAAAAGTGTGGAGGTTTGCTGTAGGTCACTGTACTGCATCACACTGTATAGGTTTGTACAAGGAAATAACTTTAAAATGACCCAAATCTCCATTTGCACTTATTTACAGAGATGGGGGTGGGAGGAAAACGTGATGCAGGAAGATGATCCAAGAGCAAGACATGGATTGCAGGAAGAAAAAGGTTCCTCTGCTCCTCCTTAAGCTCCTGGCGCTCTTCTTCTTCCCGTCTTCAAAGTACTCTTCTTCTCTTTTTGTTTTTGTACTCTTGATTGTGGCTCTCGCTGTTGCTTTTGTTGGAGCATAAACACTGCACGCAACAGAAGGTCTGCGCAAATGTGTGTGAATGTCGCTTTGCATGTGTTTCTATGTATTGCTGCTAACTGTATTATCTGCTATGCTGCTAACTGTTGTGCTGTGGTGTTTTATTGGTTCAGAAAATGAACCAGATTCCATGCACTGGATGCTATGGGAACAGAAAACTGATTTGTTTATGACTTTTTTTAATATTTATGTATGTTTTTGTTTTATGTGTAATAAGTACTGCTGCTGCAAAAAGCAAGTCAAAGAGTGTGTATGTGTGTTTCTCAAACATGAGTCTGCATCCGCTGTGTGTGTCTTTGGGAATAGTCAGAGGGTGGAGACGAGTACGAGAAGCGAGTGGAGCTTCCATACTGTCCCAGACCTGTTTCAGGACTTTGTTGTCCCGGCCCCGGCCCCGGCCCTTGCCCTGGCCCCGGCCCTGGCCCCGGCCCTGGCCCCAGCCCGGTCCCTTGTCCTGTTGGATACATCTCATAGGCTGGCCCTTCCTCTATGGGCGGAGCAAAGCCCATGCGGTAGCTGGGATACTGGGAAGGGTATCCGTAGTTGTCATAGGCCAGCTGGGTTGTGCTGTCCAGCAGGCCGCAGTCTCCGGGGTAATCTCCAGGTGATTGAAGAGCTGGATTGGGAGGAGGTTGCTGGCTCTGCGGCACCCTGGAGAAGGTGTTGAACTGGGCGTAGGTGGCATGGGACATCCTGGAAGGCGGGCGGGGGTCGTAGCAGCCTGACCTTGAGCCTGGTACTGCGCTGGGGGGAACAGCACCGCTGGCGGTAGCTGAGGGTCCGCTGGAAGTGGCACCGGCTGGTCCACTGTTTGGGTTCGGGGAGCGAAACTCTCCCTGGTAGTGGATGGCACGGGACTGGGGGCGCGCCTCGTCATGGGTGGTGGCTCGGACGTTGTAGTAGCCATTGGTTGGATCCTGTGGTCAGAGGGAAGAATATTAGTCTTTCAATGGTGTCAATCATAAAGAAAGACTAGGAGGGGTACCTGGAACTATGGCATTTTTTTCTCAAATCCACAACAAAACCCAACGTTTTCAACACCAAATCCAACGTTAAAGGCAAGCAAAAACACCTAAAATAATAATATATAAATGAATAATAAATAATAAAATAAACAAAAGGCCAACTGACATTAAATCAAGTAAAAAACATTAAGTAAAATCAGCACAAGCTCTCTGACAAAGTATGTTTTAAGAAGAAATTTGAAAAAGATACCAACTCAATTTGCTGTAATAAAGCGACTCTCAACACATGATTCCTATTATATCATACTATATACTTCTCATATTGTATGTACTGTATATTGTCAGTCACACTGCACGGCTGATATGGTTGGTGATGTTGGTGCAGTTGGTGGCGTGCTGTTCTTCATGCTATGTCCAAAAATGTAATGGTGTGTGAGTGATGCAGCGCACAGTATTACAGTACACAGTATTATATGAGCCATAATGAACTTCATTTTACCGGGATAAACATGGTTTCCAATGCAAGGTGACAGGAAGCTCGCATGGGCAACAGATAATTCTGGCATAAAAGCTCTACTTGGGTTTGAAGCAGTTTGTTTGTTTTTAGTTTGGTAAGTTTGTGAGAGTGAGAACTAAACCCCCAAAACTAAAGGTTTTGAGGTTATAAGGAGATTTAAGCTTCACTCCAGCTTAAGGAAACCAAAATGAGGGGTTGATCATGCTCTGACCCAGCAGAATCCTGCAAATGTTGCAAACAATAATCACCAACATCTGTTTTTGGGAACTTCAGTGGCACGGATTATGAATAACAGTGGGATTTTTATGAAAACCAAGCTTTTAATAACTCCAGTGCAAATGCTGAACCTGAGGAAAAAGTAGTAACTGGTAATTGGCACTTAATGATGGATATGACCACAGAGTTCACAACATATGACATGTCTGTGCACCATGCAGGATATAATGTTCAAGATGCTGCAGAAAAAGCCCAACGTCAAAAATGCTAAAATGCCTCTGTGAGCGAGCAGCCGTCTCACCTTGAGCTCGTACTCCTCCCTGGTGTCGCTCTCGCTCCTGATGTCCTGCTTCAGGTCCATGTCGTCTTTGAACGGCTGAGTGGAGGGAGAGAGGGAAACAGAGGGCAGAAACTAAACCATCAAACAACGAAACACACACACGGAAAGAGGGAGGGTGAGAAAGGAAAGGAGAAGGAAGAGAGGGAGGGGGAGAGGAAAACAGAGTTTCAGGTTTTTCATCCCAAGAGAGTGGAAGACGAGAAACGGTTAGTTGTTGGAAAAAAGGTTTTGGACCGAGCTTTAAAACAGCTCCAAAGGAGTCTCGTCGATCGGATTCTCCAGGACTTCCAGGGTTTAACGCTCTTCTAAAAGGAGCACAGCGTTAAGGAGAGTGTGTGTGCGCATGTGTCTGTGTTAATGTCTGTTATTTCTGTGTGTGAGTGTGTGCAAGTGCTTAATGGGCGGAAATGTGTGTTTACTTTAAAGAGTGAGAATGAATGTGTGTGTGTGCTCAATTTAATTTGCATTGTGTGTGTTTGTGTGTGTGCTGTACTTTATGGTGTATCTGTGTGTGTGTGTGGTGTGTGTATGCGCTTTCTTGTCCGTCTTTTTTCTTCTTCAGGTTTTCTTCACCTGTGTGTATGTACAGTAGAGTAGGAACTTTCTTGATTTTGGGTCGAGTAAGTGTGTGTGTGTGTGCGTGTGTGTGTATTTTTGATTTGTGAGAATGCGTTTTTTTGTCTGTGTGTGCGTTTGCAGACAGGCCTTGTGCATGTGTGTCAGTTTTATTGTGTGTGCTTGTACTTTCAAGTGTGAATATGTGTGTGTGTGTCTGCCTCTCCTGCCATGTCGCCCTTTGTGTCGGTGTATCTGTACATCTAAGGCCATTGACCCATACGCCTCCTCTCCCAGGCCCCCGGTGACTCAGATGGGTGTCTACTCACGGAGTACATGGCCTTGACCATTCGGGTTGCCGTGGAGACGTCGGCCGCCTCCTCCTCCAGGCTGTGGGTCTCTTTGTTGACTGTCTCTACCTTGATGTCTGGTTTACCGAGGGTGACACCCCGGCGACCTGGAAAGAAAAACACAACCTCCGGTCATATTCTGGGTCAACGTCAAGATGAATTATTAATTTATTTAATTATCTGGTTAAAAAAGGCAACAAAAACAACAACACAGTTTATTCTGTCTCGTTCATTATTTGCTTTGTTTCTTTTTTTTTCTCTCAGTTGAAAATGGTGCATTAAGCAATTTGGCAGGCTGGCAGCGTCAAAAGGCAGAAAGAGGTAAAGATTTGAATTTTGAGGACTTCAGTATTCACTGTGAGGAAATGAGATGTCAGAAAACTGCACATTCCTTTGGCATAAATATCTTCTTAGAGGATGCCAGGGTTGAAAATGAAGACGAACATTTTGTAGCAGATCTTTCTGTCAGAAGATTGTTGATGATTGTTTTTTTAATCCTCACACTTAACTTGGACTGAAAGCCAATAATCTTTTCATGAAATTTTACATAGTTTAAAGTCCCTACTGTACTGACTAAATGTGACTCCTAGTGGCGATTTTGAAAAAGACACTGTGTAATAGTTACAACTACAGTGAAAAGCAAGCAACAAACTAGTAAATAACGACTGTGTTTGGGCCAACATTGTATTGAAGTACAAAACAGCTTTTTCTCTGAAAAAAAAAAGAAGCATTTTTTCAGGGGTGGCAAGTCTAGACAATGGCATGAAGTGTCGCGGGGCGGCATGTCCACGAACACCAGTGTGGGTTTGTACATAGAAAATAATAGGGGTGGCTGTTTTGACACGTGCCGTTCGGCAGCGGTGTGTTTTGGCCTTTTTGCAATCGGAAAAAAAAAAATTCAGTTGCTATATTACATTAAAAGAATCTACATATAGGGGCTTTAATGCTGCATTAGGCCATTTTGTCTCAAATGCCAGGAAAAGGTATCTGAGGACTTTATCACTCAGAAATCATACACAATATTGTAATGTCACTGAACTGTAGACTCCTCAATATGTAAATACTTCTAGTTTCTGGTGGAGCAGAAGGTGGTGAAAAGGTCCAGCTAACATTTCTCTTAAATTTTTTGTTTTGGTCCTGACCAACAACTAGATGCAACAGAAAAATATATAGAATGTGCTGAGCAAAAAGGTGAATCTACAGCATTTTAAGCTCCATTTAGTACGTTACTGTACATACACACTGTACTGACAAATTTACATGTTTGTCTCATATTGGAACAAGCGCATGAATCACTTTTACATAAAAGTCACGATGGCAATCTTATTAGTAATATTTCCGTAACACTTCCAACGTGGCTCAAGTCTGAATTGAGCAGTGTCACATTAACATAAAGGTTAAAGCAGCACAAGGGTAAATATGCAAAGGTAGAGATTAAACACATTTTATGTCATTTCATTAAAAGGAGTTCAGTTAGGTTAATTAGGTGGGATTGGACAGTCTTCTATATCACAGCAAATATTTGGATTTTGGCCCAATAAAACAGGTATATTTCTATGTTAAACATTGCTTTGTGCAACCTGAAATGATAACACTACTCATTTTAATTGATATATCCCTTGCACAGTCAACATTTGTCAACACAAACAACTTTCTTTCAAAAGCAGAAACCTTAAAAGTAAAGTTTTAAATCTGTGAAGTCTCAAGCTGCATTGTACAGCAAATGAGAGACTTGAGCTTATGGAGAGTTTGTTTGAGTTTCTGCTTCCAAACGCTATCTTTTCTGTAGCGGTGTTATCAGCTCTGAACCAGAAAATATACTTTTATCCCCAGAAAATCCCTCTGGGGACTCTGCCAGTCACCTTCATTGTCTTTCCCAATTCTTTATTTGCTATAGAGCAGCTCCAAATTAAACAACTTAAAGACGCCACATGTTCTTAGCTCTCTGGTTTGAGGAAACGTGGTTTGTGTTCATAAATGCTAATTGGATTGCCGTAGGCTGTAGAAATAACATATAGGAATTCATCATTTAAATACCATTCACCTTTAAATGCTGTTGTTTTCTGCTCTGTTATTTATGTACTCTATCTAGTGTACGAGCGGCACATAAATACGACTTATTTAAAAAATAATCATTCAATTCCACATCAGTAGAATGAAAAGGGAAACGTACAGTAGGCGTTTTAAGGCAGTTTGCCATATTATATGAATATTCATTAATCTCATTTGAATAAAATGCTATACGGCTGGCACATGTTCCTTTCTTCAAACGTGGAGAGGCAGAATGACAGATAGGGAGAGTGGATGAAAGAAAGACTGATAGACACATACAGTATGTGTGTGTGCGTGCCCCTACACACACACGTTCACACACACACACACACACACACACACACACATTAGAGAGCCAGTGTGTGTGCACTTACTGCCTTTGCGTTGGCGGTAGAGGAAGAAGGCAAGCGCCAGTAGAAACATAAGCAGCAGAATGGAGGAGCCCACCGTACCACCGGCGATAATTCCCACTGGAACAATATCTGAAACAAACACAAGCAGAAAAGGGTTGGGGTTGAGGGACAGCTGCTGCCTCAAACTGCATGGATGTGTCGTTTAAGCATAAATCCTGTTGTGTCCTACAGTAGCTTAATATTGGATCTCTGAGGGCTGGTTATGTTGATAAGGCATGCAAGTTAGACAAGGGATAAAAATGCTGTTAGTGTACATGTGAGGACAAATCCAAGCTCTCTCTCTCTCGAAGATGTTTTTGGTAGATTTTCTGAAGCCTGAGAAATCTGACAGCTGAAAGAATAAGAGCCAGATAAGACTGACAGAGCATGAAGAAATCATTTTCTCAATGTAATGTGACATACCAAGTTCTCGAAATAAAATGCGTAACCATCCAGAATGGACTTACAACACTCTATCTATCGTCTGTTTTCCAGCTGAGGCCACTGCCTGATAATCTTGCTCAAGGGCACTTCATAAGAGAGAGTAGAGCATCTTACCCAGGGACAACAAAAATTCAGTGTGGAATTTTCATTGTCAACAAACACTCTTTTTTTTTACAGTCTGTGTTTCTCAATAAAACACATTGTGTATCCTTAAAGCCTAACAAACGTGATGAATCAATTTACCTTCTTATAAAACTTCTGCAAAGCCAATTTCTAAAAAATACTTTGAAACCTGCATTGTTTACATCCATGTGTGCAGGCTTCATGTACAGGTTTTCTTCTTCCTGGCCTTTTTGCTGGTATTTTGCAGTAGAAGACTGTGTATTGCGTCACCCACCTGCTCGTGCGTGTACTTTAAGGCCTCACAAACAGGCTGAATGTGTTTCCTATCTTTTAGAATATTTGCAAAGACTGTTCTTTAATGTTTTAAAAACAGGCTTTCTTTGCATGGGTAGTCTTCTCCTTTCACTGACACAATGCTACCTTTTAAGGGTCTTTACTGCCACCAAATGTCGACATGCAGGTGTAACCATGGATGTAATAAGAGAGCTGGATTCCGCATGGCGAGTCAGTCTCGCCCCAATAGCCAACAGCAGCACTGCAACAAAAATATCCCCTATGGCTCAAAAAGCATTTTCCTCATGGACTGCTATAATAAAAGTGACGTCTGTAAAACTGTTGCAAGCACAACTTAAATGGCAAATGAACAATTATCAGTCTTTGTATTATGAATTATTAAACCACTGTAATCTTTCTTAGAGCCTAGAAAAGCTTTTTTTATGTGCAGGACAACAAAGCAAACCAGGAGAAGTTGGTCGAGGTGAGCAGCTTCTATTAGAACTAATGGGAGCCACCTCAGAGTCCTTCATCCAGTTCTCATAATACATCCATGAATAGAGCATGGCATACAAACAATACATGGACCCACTTGTCAAAATATTACTCAACTCATGGTAAAAAACTTCACAGGGTACCTTTTATTTACAAACCTTAGGTACAGTATGATGGTCCTTGTGACTAATATCATTGGTCACAAAAACTTGCTGTTTGCAACTAATTTGTCACTTAAAGTGGAGCAACAACTGATGACATGATGTTAATGATACTTCAGAAGCAAGTGCCCAGCTAGACAACTATCTTGATCTGCTTTATTATGATGATAAACACTTTAAAATGCACTCATTAACTGTGTAACTAACAATGACATGATGACTTGCACTCAGTTATTTCTCCATACCTGTCTCCTCCAGGGTGATGATCATGGTGCCGGGTCCGAAGGAGTTCCAGGCGGTGCAGTTGTAGGGCGAGTGGAAGTCAGACTCCATGACGTTGTTGATGGTGAGGGTGGAGAGGACGGCGCCGCCCTGGGATGGAGGTTTACTCTGCTCCACAGTGTACCTCTCCATCAGGGTGCCCTTCTCCTTCTCCCACACGTTCTCCTTCCACGCCCAAACCTGAAACACACATTTTGGAAGGATTATTTTCTTCTGAATGTACAGCAGGTATTGGTCTTTGCTGAGTGAAGCCTCATTGGGATGACTGACATGTTGGTTCGGGAACTTGACCAAATAATAGAGGGGAGGATGGGACTACACCTATATACTGTATGTATTTAGATAAGAGCCACAGTGTAGGCTGAGATCCTCATACAGGAGTCTTCTGATCCATCAACTCACCTGATTACCAAGATTGGTTGGAACTCCCTTTTGAGTATCTCAGGTTAACCATGTATCAATATTTAAATCTCTTTGCAAAACTCACTTTCTTATGAAGGTGTTTTTGTAGTTTTTTCTTTCCTGTCTTTTTTGATTTTTTTTTTTACTAATTATAGCCTTTATATTATTTTTGACACGTTGTTGTGTTTTTTATCATCATATTGCATCTCTTTTGTGTGTTGTAAACCATCCCTTAAATGTGTTTAAAAAGTGGTATATAAAGTTTTGTCATTATTTTAACAGTAAATCATGAACACAGATCTGTGATCAGTGATTACAGGCCACTAGAAGGCACTTTGTAGTCAAAACATGCTTTCAATTTCGTTCCGTGTGATCTGCCATTTAAAAAGGATTGCACTAAAATGGCAAAGCAGGTGTACGTCAATTTAGGATTAAGTTAAGGTCAAAGGCTTGGTTCATCTGTACGCTAAACATTTGTAAATCTATAAATCTGTTCCCAACCAACGCAGCAGGAAAAGTCCTTCAAGCCAATAGGAGCTCTGTATCAGAGTGATGAAGATGCATTTCCAATATTTGATTGATTTTTATCTAAACTCCACTCTCTACTGCTGCAATCACCCGATTTCCCCTCAGGGATCAATAATGCTAATTTCACTTTATCTTATCTTATGTAGTAATAACCACGAAAGACTCACACACAGATACGATAACACACACACATACACACACACACACACGCATAATCACAACATTGAGCCAACAGATGGGCTGGCGTTAAGAAAAGGTTAAGAAGGACTAAAGCGAGTCTGGGCAGGAAATATATTTTAAGCAAAACAAATTATATTCTCACACCTTGGTATGGTACGTTTTTCTTTTTTTTTTCTCCTGGTGCAGTAAATGCCTAATTAAATTTTATGCAGCAACTTTTCAGGCTGGGAAAGAAAGAAATTCCTCCCAAATACATCAGAACAGAGTGCAGCAAGTGTACATGAGCGATAAAAACTCAAGCAGGTTTTTCTACTTAAAATCTGCTGAGGTAGAAATTTGAGGGTATTAAATATGGAGCATGGCGATATCAAATATACATAGAGCCATATGTTGGGCTAATGTACCTTTTAACCTGGTTTGAGAAAGTGAAAAAGGAGAATGTGATCAAGAGTGGATGAGGGAGAAATAAAAAATTTAAAAAAGCCCCCAAATCTTCAGCTGTTTTGTTTTCCTCTGAGAATCTTACATGTGACTTTTCTGTCTCCGCAGTCTGCCTCCCTCACTTTCTTTCTTTATCGCTTTTTCTCACAATAATTTTGTTTTGCACCACCACTGTCTGTATTTCTGTCTCTCTTTCTCAATTTCTCATTGTCTCTTTTACACACACACACACACACACACTCTCTCTCTCTCTCACACACACAGCATCATACTCCATATTTTATAAGTCCTTGTGTCTCTGCATTAAGCCCAGACTATAATGTCGTATCACATTATACACATACATTATACATTATATAGTGAGCTCTCTGCCAGTGCAGCAGGGCTCTGAAGCTTCCTAAAAGCTCTGATTTCTGTCATGTCGGCATTACACAATTGGATAATTGACACTGAAAGGTACAGAATTTTACTCTCCCTCCATCTCCCTCCCTCTCATTTCAATCTGTTTCACCCCCACACCCTCTCCCACTCATTCTAGCCTTCAAACTCTGGATTTATTTCCATTTTGCGGCTTCTTTTTGTGATTTGTGAGCATTCTAGTATTTCCCCCCTTTTTTAAAGGTTTATATCACATACCATACCACTCATTTTGCAACTTATATAATGTACAGACACTTTATATTAAACTGTAGTTTGGTACAAGTATTGCACTCAGCGACTTTAAGAAAAGGCAGGAATGAAAAAAAACAGCATGCAGTTCTGCAGTTACGGCACATTCAGGAGGATATTCCATTACAGTTTGCTGGTGTGGCAATCTGTGAACGCTTTCCTATAAAGAAAAGATGGCTGCCTCTTTGAAAGGGATCACTGAATTGGAACGGTTTTGGCTGGTGGGTCCAATTCATACTAAAATCACAATGGTATGGATGCTGCACTGACCTTTTCATGGTGACCAAAACTAAGTAACTGTTACTGAGTGGTCTTAAAGCCACCATACGTAGAATTTCATGTGTTTATGGCATCTTTCATTTTATTTTTGTGGCATTTTCTTTGTAGAAAATTAAGACAATCCAGGTGAAAATTTGTCAAAAGTATTCCTTTAAGCATTCGCAATCACACATCTGCACAACGTCACACCTCAGTGCTGCTCAGAGGATCACCTTTAATGCCTCATTCAAGTGCAACCTGACAGAAGTTCTTTACAGTAAGACGGGGAAAAACATTACTCACTGATGCAGGATTCAAATCTTTCACTAACAGATCTCTCTAACCTATAGACCTGCGGTTCCCAACCAACGGGTTGGAATCCACATCAGAGGAGTCACAAGAGGATTAACAGGAAAGTAAAGCAGAAAAAACATATTTCAGCCACAAAAAAATTGTTACTTTTTTTCTAATTTTTCTTTTTTTTCTTGTGAATCATTGGACAATTTTACCTCTTTTGGCTTTTATAATTAGTCAAATAAAACAATATGAGAAGGAGGAATCCATCTTGAACTCATCACAACCCATCGACAAGGGGTCCAAAGTAGACGTAACTATATCATCGCAAGTCAAAAAGATTGGGAAACACTGCTGTAGACTAGCTTTGAAGGTCAGACGAGTGGGTGTCTCTAGGGCAGAAAGTGAATAATATGACAGGGAAAGTTGGCATGTCTTACAATAGTGATTCCCAACCAGGGGTACCTGTATTTCAGGGGGTACCTGGAAATACTGTAGCTCAGTGAGTTGTATGGATTCTCGTGTTGAAATGGAGGTTCGTTGGACAAAAAAGTCCGGAAAAGTCTTATAAGACCTGAGTTATGTCTTATAGGCTTGTAAGAGCAGAAAAAATGAAAGTGATGTCAATCAAACTAAAAAGGATGCTGGATGCTCATGTTGTGAGTTGTGACTGTCTGTTGGTCTGTTGTCAAACAACAAAAACATTTGGTTGGGATTTGTTGCATCACAGTTCAGCTGATCATATTTTGGTGATAAACTGGATATGGGATTTCCGCTATTATAACCTTGTCCTTTTTAATATTTCCATATTTTAAAAAATGATTAAATGTACTAATCGTAGACTATATTTTAATAAACATGTGGTAACAGTAACATTTCTTGTTTCTTCTCTTGTATCTACTGTGTGTCTCCTCTTTCATTTCAACCAAACACCACAGCAGCTGTTTTTGATGAGTCACACCTTCCACCACAGAGGAGGAACAGCTCGTTCTCACATACCCGTGACACAGTTGGAGAACAAAGCCACTTGTGCCAATCGTTTAGCTATAGCGACACAAACTAAAGAGAGGAAATTTAAAAAAAACAAAAACGTTCTGTGTTCAGGGTGGACCAGGACTTGTTGTGATCAGGATTCTGTTTGAGGCAGATGCAATCTGAAAAGGTCGAGCACCTCTGCAGCAGATTACAACTTCCAAGGATGGACTTACAATCTTATCAGGTGGGGGGGTGCTCGCGATGTAACACTTGATCTCTCCTCTCTCCCCTCTGACAGCGTACTGGACTGGATCACTGGAGATGATGGGGGGGCCTGAGCGAGTGAGGCAGGAGGAGAGAGAGAGAGAGAGACAGAGAAAGAGAGAGAGAGAGTTGGAGGAGACATAGAGACATAAGAGGATTACTACAACAAATCATAAGGTTTGAGAAGTACACAAGCACTGAACATTAACCCCTGCTATAAGAACCATGACCAGGGACCAGCAGTGAGAAGATTTTACACTATATTTGACGATGTGATAGCAGAGTTCCAGACCTCTAAATCACCGCCCACATTTATGATTTTTTCAGCATGTTTCCCAGTTGTAAAAACAACCAAGCCAATCAGAGCTTCGTAGGTGGGATCAAGAATGGGGTTTTCATCTTAATGATCCAGAGCTAGAATCCAGTCATGAATAGATCGACATATCGCCGTACAGGATGTTGTTAAGTCAACTTACAGAGAGAGCATCTGTTTCTTTGATCGACTTGAAAAAGTTGCTTCAAGCAACAGCTATGGCAGCTTGTGTCGAGTGATAAGTCAGTCACTATTAAACAGTGGGGACAAAAGAGGACCAGGTCACACCAACCTTTAGAATATCATTTCAAATATAATGTGGTGCTTTTGCAGGGAGTTTTTGTGCTCTTGACCAATTGTAAATCATCTTGCAAAATAACAGTAAATGTGGATTTATACTTCAGAGCTACGCCTTATGCTACGCCATAGCTGATGTGGGCCCCCTTAAAAAACTCAATATTGTCGCTCAAATTGCACAATGAATGAAAGAACGTAAACACAACAATTGCACAGCATTAGTCTCCTTTTCAGTAATGGATCATGGTGAAATAAAAGTTACCTGGATGTAACTCATTATATATATCGTTATATATATGTGTATCACAAATTAAATGAAAGAATGTAAACACAATTACTGAGGAATCCGTCTTCAATGCACAAAACGGCCTGATCATGTATGCTGCGTCTAGTGTTGTGGTGGTGAAATCCGATTCTGAACTGTAAATCAAAGCCTAAGCCATCTTGCATCAGTTTCTGAATAAACCCAGTATGAGCAATTTTTCATGGTTTGCAGTCAGTCATGAGAAAGGAGTGGATGGTGCAAACACTTTCCTTTGAATTAACTGTGTTTACATATTGTCCGCTTAGTGAAGTGCGAAGGTACTCACTAGCTCATCAAGCTTTCATCGCCACATATTCCGCAAGGACGTGCCAATGAATGTCGCTGTCCTCCTTTGTGGTTTGACCGGGCACTTTGTCAGGAGGCGAAGATTTAAGGAGCACTTGTTGAACTGCCTTTTCGTCATTGTGTTCTTGGTGAATCAGTTTTGATTTATTAAGTAATTGCCGGACTCTCTGGCAGAGAGTTTTGACATTGAAATATTGGCTTCGGGCCTGTCTAGGGCTGACAAATTAGCTGTTGGGTTTGGGTCAGGCTTGGGCTGGAATGAATCAGGCCGGGTCGGCAGAAATACAAGGCCCATGCGGTACTCTACTCTGAACATTCAATGGCCTCAGCTGTCAGAGAGATACAGATGCTTGCATGATGTCCAGAATTAAACAAACATATCCTGGAGGACCATACGGTTTTGTAATTCATCTTCCGTGTTTGACACAGAAGCAGGGCTTTGCAGTGCATAGGAAGATCTGTTCTACATGTTTTATCATTTTTGCTAATATCAGCATTGTTATTAATAGCAGAGTAACTGGACAGTAACTGACCGTTGACGGTGAGTGTAACCTCAGTCTCTCCCACTCCAATCCGGGGCACGATGGCCTTGCAGACATACTGGCCTGCATCAGCCTGGCTCACTGACTTCAAATACAGCTGGTTGTTGTTGCTGAGCACCTGAACACACATACACAAGTATAAATATGCATAAAGAGCAGGATAGTAGACTCGTGAGGGGGAGAGCGGAGACAGACAGACGAGGAGGGATGTTAAAAAGAGGGAGGGAGATCTATATTTAATTCATAAAACATGTTGATTTACTCAGCAGGCTCCATTCGTTTTTTTCCTGGAGCTTTTCTTAACTTGTTAGGCATGAATTAAAGATTTAAGATATGAAGACGGAGTCTCACTTCCAATCGTTTGCTTTACAACTGAGCAAACATTTATGAAGTCTAGGTCTTAGACATTAATATAGGTTGTGGGGTTTTCTGAAGGATTTGGCTGTAGTTCCAGCCTAGTTCTAGGATTTACCCAAATATGTTTTGTTGTGACTGTCTCTTTCTTCCTGTATACATTTGAATATATGACATATTAGTGAAATAACAACTGAAATCAGACATTAATATAAAATATAAAAGGTCAAAGGTCAGGGGAAGATTTGATGGTTTGATGGTGTGTTCTCACCATGTTGGAGCCCTTCTTGGTCCAGGTGAGGGTGAGAGGGGGGTTGCCAGACCACTTGCAGTTCAGAGTGACGTCAGAGTCCACATCTACCGTAACTGGCCTGGGCTCCACTACCAGTATTGGGCCAACTGAAAGAAAGTAAAAGGATTAAAACCCCCAGCACACAGACACATTTGTATGAAATACAGACTTGGTGATCACCAAGTGGCTAAAAAACTATGACTGAAACTGAAACAGAAAAGGTGGAGACAGGAGTCTTTTTTTTAAGAGAATATAAGAGAAAAGAGAATTTGCCCCCAAATTTCTTGTAGGACTTATTAGAGTGGAACTCAACTCAACTCTCTTTGATGAAACTGTTCATGTAGCTGGCAGGAGATTATAACCTCTTATCATGAAGACATGTTTTAGTGTGCTACGTTTTCCTCTTTCTCCTTTAATTCTATATAATGGACATCATTTGTCTTCTTTCCTTTTCTGATTCTGTATATTTATCTATTCTTTAAAGTGTAACTACAGCCTTAAATTCACCTAGAACCATCTCTCCCAGCATGTTTAAAAAAAGAGGAGTGAGGGAACAACAACTGTAGGAGGCGTGGCCTCGTGGCTACGTAGTGTGTGGGTCAGGGGACACGGGGGAGATATTTTTTATATATATATATATAAATATATATATAATATTATATATATATATATTATATATATTATATATATATATAAATTTCACGACGTAGATAGGTTGACTCTGTGTCAGCATTGGCCTTGCAAGGTTCAGGGCTGATTTAAAACAGTAGTTGGATTGTTGAGCCATTTTTCAACCCATGAAATGCCTAATAAACCTTATAAATTTGGTAAGAAATGTTAATATTAACACCAGCATTGGTGTGTTTCATCACAGTACAGTCATATAATTTAGTTTACAGCTCAAAAAACACGTTTAGGTGTGCAGTACCCCTTTAATTGTTTTATTTAACCATTTTCAATAATAGTTCAGTAAGTAGTTATTTCATTCCATGTACTATCGCTACTTTCTTTTTTTTTTTTTTTTTTACATATTCTTTTTATGTATAGGCTTTGACAACAAATAGCATAAGGCTTTGTTGGATTGGACAGAGCAGAGAGAACAGATTATACAGTAACCGTCTATACATACTGCGTTGTAACAAAATAATTGCAGTGTGGCTCTTCAAACAAATACTGAAAAATACTAGCTCCATGAACTCATACATATCCTCAAAGTCCCGCTTAGCTCAGGAGTGTTTGCGCTCTACTCACAGTGCACGTCCACCAGGATGCTGACGTTGGTGTTTCCCACAGCGTTGAAAACTTGACAGGACACGGGCTCGGTGAAGAAGGAGTGATCTGCTGTGGTCACAAACACACTTTCTCTGGCCCCCTCCAGCAGCACGCCACCTTTTGCCCACCTGACAGAGGAACACATCCCCCATTTAACAAGTTTTCAAGCATTACAAATCACTGTTATGTCAGTTTGTCAGCAGGATGGGTTTTTATCATTATTTGGTGATAATCCAAATGTTACATTCTGACTATTAGACAATGAGTGTTTTTATATCATCAATTAAAGCTATTAAACTAACATTTAAAAAGCCCTGATGTCAAAACCTGAGGGAATGAGTTCAAGTTAAAGAAATAAATGTCTCTTCATTTCTGTTATCCGTAGTGTATCTTGCCAGAAATCTAACTCAAAATCATATAACCATATTGTACATCTGCCATTAGATGACATTCTAATATATACTCAATAGGCTTGGTGCCTAAGTGCCTGGCAGTGCTCCCACACTGGGACCCTCCGGTGGAGTCTCAAACCTCAAATTAAAACCGTTGTGTTTAAGTCCAGCATTTAGCAATTTCACTGCTCCAGTGCTGTCACTTAAGATAAACGTCAGCGTTTAATTGTACACATGTTCAATACGTTCACCAATTCTGCCCTGCAAGCAGAAATTACAATTCAGGATCACCCCCAGATGGTGGTTACAAGCAGATTGGAAGAGATAAAAGAAAATCTATTGGCATTAAACAGAATTGCAGTCTGACTCCTGACGTTGGACTGTGGGTATTAAATGAAACACTGTCCCTAAAGAACACTGACCACCATCAAAAAGTCTATCACATCCTGAACTGGACATAAAGTTGCAACAATGCTGTCAACGTGAGTAGAAACATATTGTTCTCTTAGTACAGCATTGTTAGATTTTAAACTAAATTTCATCCAGACCTGTAGCCCATGATGGGAGGGTTGGCAGTGGCCTGGCAGGTGAAGGTGACTCTCTCGCCCTCCAGGACGGAGCGAGGCTCGATGGACAGGGTCACCATAGGAGGGTCTACACAGGGAAAGATACTTATTCGTGATTTCCCGCGCAAGTAAGTCACACAAACTATACATTTCACAATAAAATCTGCTGTTCCAAAACCCCACTTCTCTACAGCCTTCTGTACTAACACACCACTGGTTCTACATCTACTGTTACTGCAGTTATTCCCCCACTAATTACTAACTACACTGGATTGGAAAAACACATCAATCTTCTTGACTGAAAACTCAAACTACAGTTTCCTTGTAAGCAATCATTCCTTATTTCTTCTGGGACACGGCTGAAATCCTTTTGAACACAAAATGATTCAGGTTTTCCAGGTGTTGAAGAAAAAAATCAACTTGCAGAACTGCTTTAAGAGAAAATGACCCCAAAGATGGTGCCTAAAGCAATGCAAACAGCTAAATCTAACCTGGAACCAGACCAAGTTTGAGAATGGTGAAAAATAGTGGCTATAAATTCATATATACAGCATGCGTGTTGTTTTTCACTAATAATTACTTCAAGTTGACGAGTGCTGGGGCAGCTAATTAAAATTATAGTGTGATTTTGCTATGTGTCTACACACAAACAGTTTGGCCCCAGTCACCTGAGCCCCACTGATGCACCTTTACACTCTGACAAAGTAAAAAGGGCAACATACGGTGGACGTTGAGGGTAACGGTGGCTCGTTTGCCCATCGGCACCGCCGGGTTGCTGGCCACACATGTGAAGTTGCGGCCGCTGTCAGTGTCAGCCGGTGTGATGGGCAGGTAGCTCCTGGTCGTCACCCTCTTCCTGTCTGGTAGCACTTCCTGTTCGGCAAAGAAATAGGGAGGGAGAGGAGAGGAGGGTTGTGGGTAGAATTTAGGGAGGAGAGCCGACAGAGGAAGATCAAAGAAGAGGAGGAGGAGCCCGGTGGATGGGGAAGGACGAAAAGGACAAAAAAAAAAAAAAAAGGAGAGAACAGGAAATATCATGGGAGAAATAAGACAGAAGAAGGGGAGTAGAAAGGAGAGAGACATAGGAGGGTTACTAATGGAGCCAAGAGAGATAAAGAAATAGCAGAAAATGGAAATAGAAACAGCAATCTGAAGATAGAAATAAAATAAACAACATTTATGCAGGAAGTAAAAAGTTTAAAGGAGACATTTTATAGAAATTCGTGTTCTTGTACTTTTTCTTCATAATTCAGAAGTTTAATGTTGGCACAGGAAAATAACTGTCTACAAAATGTTCTTTCAATTAACGCAAGCAATCAGTTTTATAATGACACTGGACTTTGCATTTAAAGTGAGAGCTAAATACTCATATGATAAAGAAAAGAAAAGACACACAGTAGTGCCGAAACATTTCATCAGTTAAAACAACTATATTGCGGCTTTTCTCACTTTTATATCATTGGAGATTAAATATATTTTTGGGTTTCAGTTAATAGGTCAGACAGAAAAAGCATTTTGAAGATGTCATATTGGGCTTTGGAAATTTGCGATGGGCATTGTTTACTGTTTTTGATATTTTACAGATGAAAATAATTGATAGATGAATTAATAATGAAAATAACCCTTAGTTGCAGCCATAAAACATGAGCTATGAATCTTTTTCTGCACAATAAGAACATAAAATCCAGTCTTGTTGGTTTCTGGAGGTGGGGTGCTTTGCAATGCAGCTATAAAATCTGTCAAGAAAGTGTGTACAGCCTTCACTGTAGTGTAAATGTGTGGTCAGTAACACGGTAATAAGAGCAGCATGTAATATGTATGAGCATGTGTGTGTGGGGGGGCATAAAACTGGCTGCAAGAGATGTAAAAACATCTGTGTTTGAGTGTGTGAGTCACTGTTTGCTGCTGCTTCTGTGTGCATCTGAAAGCATGAGTGTGCATATGTGAGTGTGTGTCTACGCGTGTGTGTTTGTGTGTGCGCGCTGGCAGGCATAATTTCATGTGTGTAGAAGAGTATATGGGAGCGTGAAGAGTGTGAATGTGGGAGAAAAGTGTGCAAAATATATCACTGTGATCATAAGTGTCACCTCTACCATTCCTGCCTATATGTGTATATGTGTATGTATGTGTGTGTGTGTGTGTGTGTGTGTGTGTGTGTGATAGAGAGAGAGAGTCTGTGGCTGTGCATGTGGGTTAATTTAACATGTATTGGATTTGTGCATGTTTCAAGCCATAAAGTGTGGAAAGTGACTGATGTCCAGGTTGTGTGTGCTCTGTATCTACATGCAAAGATGGTTGATGATGTTTGTACAAAGTTTATTGAAGAGGGAGTGTAATTATATACACATCACATGTAGACGCAAGGCTACTGAAAAACACTGGATCGATTGGATCAAGGTCAAGATCGATCTGATGTAGATCCAATTGAGATCAAAACCTCGATTTAAAGAAATGTGTGGTTTAGAGTTAGTATGTAGGCATTACCTTCTGTGAATAAAAGTAAAGTACATCTATTTAACTACAGGATGTGGCCCAAGTGAGGAAGCAAACCTAAGTAACCATGGAGGTTACAAG
Organism: Macquaria australasica; assembly: GCA_005408345.1. NCBI lineage: Eukaryota > Metazoa > Chordata > Actinopteri > Centrarchiformes > Percichthyidae > Macquaria > Macquaria australasica. The sequence continues at coordinate 417,727 of SEMN01000252.1, read as the reverse complement.
TGTCATTCCAAACCTCATTGCCTTTTATTCAACTTTTAAAACATCTTAAATGTAGAGAAACCAAAGGTACAATTACTATGATTCTCCCACATTGTCATCATGCTCAAACATTTAATTCACAAATAAACTGAAATCATAAACAGTGGATGACTGAACCAGCACGTTGCAGCCCAAAAAATAAACTAATATGATAATGATATGATAAAGGAGAGGTGTGAAACTGTCATGTCATGCTGTTATTTTTCAAATCATCTCTCATTTGTGGCCTCAAAACTGTGTTGCACTTTTCCTTTAACATATGAGCGTGTATGACTACACTGTTGACTGTGGCATCATTCTTTAGCTGAGCCAGGCTGGGGAAATTTTGGGTTGCAAACTTTTGACAAATTTCAGTTTAATGTGTCTTGCAGTTCTTGTTTTGTTTCACTAAACGTGATAATATGATTTAGCAGTGTCAGTACTTGGCGTTTTCATTTCATTTTGTTTGCCTTTTGCGCCTTTCATCAAATAACAGAGCAGTAAAGTCTTTCTCAGAGGGAGAAGATGGGATGTTTCCATTGAAACTAGCTGATTTTAGTTTGATATGGTAAACAGTTACTGGTGATGCATTTCAGTGATTGTACCACTGTTGAAAATAAATACTGTATTCATCGGCTCCCAAACGCTTTAAGTCTCCTACCAGGTTTCAAGGCACAAAATGCTGCTGCCCACTGGTCAGCAGGTCACAATCTGCAATTTGTAAGCATTCAGAATCATTGCTTAATAGATATGGTCCCCATCTGCCAAGATATTATCATTTTATCAACCAAGAACTAAGAAAGTCTTGTGCTGACGTTGTCTACCGTACTGTGTGCACTGCATACTGTATTTGCCTAATGCAGGACTCCAGGGGTGATGTGCGGCCTGAGGTGTACATACTGTAATACTCCTTCGCAGTGCCCACAGCAAAAAGCATATAAACAAACAAACAAACAGACTCAGAGGGGCTATTACTGAGGAGCAGACTGTAAGTGCTAGAATTTGTGTTACAAACTCTTTTGAAGCCACGTTATGCAGATATCATTTTAGTGTCAGAAACTCTTCATGGTTTCATGCGTGTTTTATGTTGCATGACTTGTACACGTGTGTTTGCTATCATCTGCATGTGTGCAAGTGTGTGTATGTGTGTGTGAGTCACCGTGGACTGGTAGGCCCCCTCCACAGCGACTCCATCCTTGGTCCACTGGATGTGTGCTGCAGGCTTGGCCCCGCGGGTCACACAGGTCAGGTTATACGGAGTTCCAGCCATCAGCAGGAGCTCCGGGGATCCATCAACCACCGGGTCCTCAGGGGGGACTGGAGGAGACACACACACACACACACACACACACACACACACACACACACACACACACACACACACACACACACACACATCACACATTTATGCAAGTGTGCACTCATGCATACAGACAAACCTTTGATTTTCAAATAGAAGAGTGTGAATTCCTTCAGCCTGAGTGTTAACCCATTAAAAACACATTGGATTCCCTCAAGAAACATTAACATCATTAAAATTCTTAAAATCCTTCCTTAAAACTTCACATTTTGGAAATACAGCACTTGGTTTTCACCAAACAACAGCAAAATGAAATGTTAACTGTTCCGTTCTTTAGGGAATCAGGATGAAGTTTAGACCATGTTGTTGTGATATCCAAATCTGCTGTCCAGCATTTTCCTCAGGAGATTATAACTGGTTGACCTTTGACCTCTTTGCTGTTGTTGCTGTAGTTTGTAATTTCTAAATTCCTTTCTAAGATCTCATTTCTCTGCACAAGAGCAACTTCCTGCTACATTCAGGGTTTTAGCTAAAGTTAAGATGCCCATGTTAACTAGTCAGATGGGCAGTACAGTAAATGCCTTACTTAAGAGCCACCTACCACCAATTCTTTATGGTGTTTTTCCTTAACTTTCTCCAAATGCTTTTTCACCCACATCTGTGAGCTAATAGATTTGAACCAAGCAACTTATGGACACAAACATTGTTTTTTAACCTCCAAGTTACACATACTGCTGCCCAGGTATTTCTCAGTTTGTATTCTTGTGCTTTTTCTGACCATGTCATTTGTTTTTTTTTTGTAATATTGGCAGAATCTGTTTCCCACACCAAAGACACTCATGGATTCTGGAAGCTGACCTGCCAAGAAGGAGGAGGATTTGGCTAATGGAAACAGATAGGAAACCCAAAGATTTACTGCCAGAGTGACTCATCAAATAAATAAAGTCAATAATATAGTATAGAGAGCAAGTTGAACCAGGTCTGAAAATTAACATGTGTGCATCCAAACTGATGATGTACTCTTAAGCACACTGCTCATCCGTAAAGGTGATTCTGAGTGTGAAGCTAATTCTCTCACTCAGGACACAAGTATCAACTTGGCATTCTTAGATTTGATAATCATCTCTTGTCTCCTTGGAATAAAAAGGTCCTTTGCTCAAACTACATGTATGTAAAATCAGAAAAATGTATCAGAAAAATGGCGCCTGTATCTGCAGCCAGTTCACTTACTGAGCACATTGAGTTTGGCCCTCCTGGAGCGCAGGGCGGCCTCTGTGGCCTGACACTCGTACAGAGAGTCATCAGACAGCTCAGAATTGGAGATCTCCAGGTTGTACTGGCCGATGTCCAGAGCCCGCAGCACACGATACCTGGGCCAGGCTGCAGGAGACACACACCAGGTTTACAGTTAAATACATGGAGTGATTCATGCTCTTGCTGGAGTTTCTGTTTTAGTTCTACTGTAAGTCACGCATGTTTATTTGCAGGTCAGAAAAGCCTGACGAGTTTGGAAAATAAACTTCTGGAATGTAATTTAAAAATAGTGAATCACCTGGAAAACACGACCAACTGTTTTAAAATGATTGCTGGCATGAAGGAAGAGGCACATTACGCGCTGCTATTACAGTCATGAGTCATCTTAATAGCACTGCCTTCACAAATGATCTGCATCTGAGGATAATATCATCTTTATTTCAGAAACACTGAGTGATCAGTTTCAGGTAGTAACACTGAAAAAGAAACTATTTCAGGTTTTGGAACAAAACTCTTTATTTCCATCTATTTAAAAGATAACGAGACAAAAATGTTAATTCACAGGGGAAAGAAAGCTCCAGGTTCACATTTTAGAGCCGGCATTCTTTCACCTATTGTGATATTTTTTGTTATGAAGAATATCTCTGTGGGAAGACAATCATTTTTAGCTGTCCAAAATCAACTTCAACTAAAAAGTTTCAGCTGGAAAAGTACAGATAATATGTAACAGAATATGAAAAGAAATTCAGTTAATTTAAAGGGGTAGTTCACCTAAATTAATAATCCACTGTCCACTGAACACATTGTGACCAGTTTTCGAAAAAAGTAGTCCCTATGAAAACTGTTCACAGTGACTTCTGTGGATTATTCAGAGTAACAGCGACACTTTTTCTGGAAAAAGATGTTGCTTTTAAATTTTTTTACATGTTATTTTTAAATAGTGCGAGCTGCAATACTTCCATTAATCTCCATTGTATTTGGGTTGCAGCAGAAATCTCAGAGATTTATATCTTAAAACCTCTGCCAATAAAACCAAACTAAAGTAAAGTCATTTTGGTGAACTAACCCTTTAAATTGCAGTTTCTCAAGCTGCATGTCGTGCCATTTTTCAGTATAGGGAACACAAAAAATATATTTAGGAAAAGGAACAGAAAACCTTTGAAAACAATTAAACATCTACCCGTCATCTTCTTTTATTCAATGTCAGTGACTGTATTTCTGTCCTCTGCTGACACCTGACTTGTTTACAAGATAAAGCAAATGTAAAAGCTCTTATGAAAAGGATACGAGCTGAATCACAATTGCATTACATCAATCAGAGACCGAGAGCAAACAACTGGGACATGTATTTATGTGAAATTGTCAAAGCTTTTTATCATAACACACAGATAGCATTTAGCATTAATGGCATTTATTTCAGAAGTTTCGAAGACCTTTTTGGATTAACCAGAGCCTCTGGAGATGATGTCAGTATGTCCTTTGCACAAACAACACGGAGGAAGGTACACAGTCAGAGATAAACAGCTGAAGGGCTTTCGCACAAACACTGATCAAACATCGCCACGTATACAAGGATGCCACATCAATTCCCGTATGATACACAAACTGCAGAACTACAGGCAGCGCCGTTCCAATTACAACACCCCCTTTGTCTCTCTGTTTGAACCCTCGCCTCTCAGACAAAGACATAATTGAGCGTGACGTCCCACTAGGGGGCACTCATTGATCCTCCGTGCCCAATCCTAACATGACATCATGGATTCAGATGGCAAAGGCAGGCAAGCAGGCAGGCAGTTAGGGTGCGGAGAGGAGGAAGGAGGGTGGGTGGGTGAGTCTTGGGGGGGGGCAAAAGTATTAGTGGAGATTACATCATCCACTCCAGCACCTCGCAGCATAGCAACCACAGAGGTGAAAGCACCCCGGGGAGAAGGAGAAGGAGAAGAAGGAGGAGGAGGAGGAGGACAATAGACAATAAACTGCCATCACTGATGCCTGCAGGTAGTGAGTAGATGAGTGCGTGCATTTTAAGTATTTGCATCGATACATGTAAACATGATACACACATGTTACTATACACTTATCATATGTTAAAGGGGTTTTCTTTATATTTCATGTATTTTATATTTAAATGCACAACTATGTGATGTAGAGAAAACTGTTTTTGTCGATGAATGAACGCAGAACTCTTGCATGTGTGTGGGTGTGCAAACTGCAGGTATGAATTTACTGCACAATCTGCACTCCCACGCAGTCATCAACAGCTGTACAAAATCATAAAAACAGCCTCTCATATGTCATATTTCACGCACCAACAACACCTCGTTAGGTCAGAATAAATTAATAAAATGTGTTGGCGCAAATATTAACAACTTGCAGACTTTCCTCAGTACACGGCATGACTTCATGTTCACAATATCAACAAGAGAAGCAAAAGATTGAGAGACAGTGTGTCAGGGATGAAGGGAGGAATGGCAGCACAGACAACTTAAGGATAAATAATGGACAGAAGGTGATGATAGATGGTCGAAAAGCAGACAAAAAGAGACAAAGAGGGCAACATGTTTATCAAACGCCGGTGTGTTTGTCGCCGGCACCATGCTCGCAAAAGGCTACAAGGACAAAGAGAGCATTACCGACAGAAAGAGAGAGGGAGGAGGAAGGGATGAGAGGAAGACAGGAGAGGAGAGGAAGAGAAATGAAAAGCAATGGAAGGGATCTGGGAAATGATGGAGCTGAAGTTTGAAAGACGGAGGAGCAGGAAATAAAAGGGGTGGAAGAGAGAGAGAGAGAGAGAGAGAGAGAGAGACGTGATGACCTTTACTGAACCTGCAAATTAAATTGAGTTGAACACAAGATTCCCATCACATGTCAGATTATCACTTGTGTGTATGTGTCTGTGTTTAGTTTGTGTGTATGTGTGTGTGGGCGGTGGACTGACTCTGTGTGTGTGGGTGGATGTGTATGTCATAAGCTTGAGTGCTATACTGTATGTGTAGTTCTTTGTGGATTCATTTACAGTGTGATGCGAAATGTGATATGTGGTTTAGAGCTGAAAGGTCACAAGGTCTGCGGGTGCTAATGTACTTCCTGTCTATAATGTTACATTTTGTTGAGAACATTATTAGATTGTTCATTAAAGTAAATATCTGTGACATTTTCATATATAAATAGAGGTTTTTTTTTACCCACTATCACTGAATGGTTTTGTGATAGGGTTTCATGAAGGGAATAAAAGCTTTGTCTAGTAAGTTTTTCTTGGGAGAAAAAAAAGTAACATCATTTTCAGCCGTGTGTTTGGAATTAACAAAAGAAAAACTATGTATTTCGAATGACATCTGAGTTTGAGTCCTTGACAGAAACTCAAACTTCACCAACACAAAATCTAAGACACAAGATGTCATAGTCCTTCACACTGTTTGATTGACAGGTGCAGGCAAATGCAGAGCAGAAATACCACAGCAATCCCACTTAGCATCCAAGATATCAGATATCAGATGTATAAAGATTAAAAAAATAAACAATTTTAAAAATAAAAAAAGGGATCTCACAGATTGTTAGTCAAAAGGCAGGTTTTTGTCATTAATGTTGTTTACCTCCCATTTACAATACTCCACCTTTTTATCTAGGACGTCCTTACCTCATTATAATGGAGCATTTAACCCTTGTGTTTTGTTCACAGTGAATTTACTTCTTCATAGTTTGCTGTCCCACAGACCCCACTGATATATGTGTGAAAATAATAATAATAATAATTGCAAAATCAACCAGAAGTGGAGACCCTTCCATTGGACAAAAACTGAGCTTGCACATTTGACGAAGGCGACAAAATACAGAAAATGACTACGCAGCATTATTACACCAAATAAGGAAATCATGTTTTATGTGTTATATGGGCTATGCATGAACAAATGTGCTCCTTTTGTTTGAGAGTCATTCACAGACAAAAGAAATGTCCAGTATGTTGTCCTACATGGTGACTTAACAACAACAGAAATCCAAACAGTCTTATTTAGTATTTAGGACGATTAATATTGTGTAAAAGTGTTTGTAGTGGACTTCTGAACAGTGGTGGAAAGTAACTAAGCATGAAGTACTGTACTACAATTTTGAGGTACTTGTACTTTGCTAGAGTAATTCCATTTTATGCTACTTTATACTTCTACTCAACTACATTTCAGAGGCAAATATTGTACTCCACTATATTTATTTGACAAGTTTAGTTACTAGTTACTTTGCAGATTACGATTATTAATAATATTATTATAGATTAAGCTAACCTGCTGTAAAAAAAGAGTCATTAAAAGTAGCCCCATCTTTACAAGCTACATAATTAAAGTGGTGTACACATTAATGCATCAATAAATACAATCCAACAAGATACTATATAATATTCTTCTGAAATGGGACATTCTGTATAATGAGTACTTTTACTTTTGGTACTTTGAGTATATTTTGATGCTAATACTTGTGTAATTTTACTTAATTTTGAATGCATGACCTTTACTTGTATTTTTACACAGTGGTATTGTTACTTTTACTTAAGTAAAATATCTGAGTACTTCCTCCACCACAAAACGTCATCTGTTCAAAATCAAGTTTATAAGCAAGTCTCATAAAATGAGGAGTATCAAGGTGATAAAACAATGTTATGTCTGCTTTTGGCCTGTTAAAGAGGGCCCCAAACAGGGTTACATCTGAATACTGTCTAATCATCCTTCAGTGGAGTTTCAAAGTTCTGTTTCAGATCCTTTTATTTTTCATCTTTCAACAGATAAAAGTCTGAAAGATAGTTTTCATTCCTGACATATTTTGCCAAAATGTATCATGGGTAAAGAGCTATCAGCAGCTGCAGTCACAAGATACCAGGCTTACTGAATACCAGCATTTAATAAGCCACAGTGGTCAAAAGCTTGTTTGAATATTTTTGCAAAATGGGGGTGAGGTCAGTGCAGAAGGTCTTTCCTTCTTCTTCTCTCAGCCTCTTATTTTGCACTTGTGAGTTTCCTCTGACTATTTCCTTAATGCAGAAAAAAAACCCTCTTCTCCGTCTATTGTGTCCGTGACCCTTTGACTCTGCTCACTTTTGGTTGCATGTGATGCTTCCCCATCTCTCAAATGAAGTGTATTCTAGTGCTGCACTCACAGTAAGTCATTCTGGATGTGTGTGTCGGCTTAAAATGTAAATGCGAATGTGTGTCTGCTTTTGTCAGCAGTGTGAGGGATTTTCTCTAATTCAGCATGATATACAGGACTCATTTTTGCCCAGATTGTCACTCACACGCCTCTTGGCTCTTAACTCTCTCTCTCTCTGTTCAGTGTTCATTCCCTTAATGTTAAAAAACCCCTGCACTTTTCAGGCATAATAGCTTTTGTCAGTGTTCTTAAAGTCAAAACTGAACCGAAACCGTAGCTGAGTTATTCCCCTTCTTCACTTCACTTTGATCCCTGCAGCTTGGCGAAGCTGCGAGGTTTTTTTTCTCTCTCTCCCACTACAGGATTTCTTTCCCCTCCCTCACCTCGGAGACCCTCTCCGATGCCGAGGGCCAGGCCATCCTTGGTCCACTGGACGATGCCGCTGTAGTTGAAGACCACGCAGGACAACACCACCCGTTCTCCCAGTACCACCGACTGGTCCGCGGGCTCCTGGGAGAAGCGAATGCACCACACTGCAACAGAGGGACAGAGAGGGAAATCAATTTTAAGTTCCTTTCATTGTGACCTGGCCATGAGCTGCCATCTTTTATTGCACTGTATCGAGCTACACAGTCCCTCTCCGGTCTTATTGACTGGTGCTTGTCCATATGGTGGCTGCTGGGGTGATTTGTTATGTGTCTTTATTGTGTATATGGTGTTTTTATTGTCCTTTTTTATTATGTGTTTTTATTGTGAGTGTGTTTTAATATAAACCCTGTCTGTGAGTGAAATTTCTCTTGCGGGATGGCGAGGTTTTGAATTGAATTGCCTGCATTTATGCACATATGCCTTGGCTGAATGGAGGGACACGGGAGAATTCACAGATGTTATTTCATAAAATCATTCTAATCATTTCTCCTTTTAACTGGACCCCGAGCTCAGTTGCTCAAATTTGCATATTTGTCATTCCTCTGTGCCTCCTGCCTCTGTTTCGTCTCTTTCTTGCCCCCTTTTCAAGTTTTTCCCTGGACTTTACTGAGGCTTATGTGTGTCTCTGCGTGGGTATGCGTGAGTGAATGTGTGTGTGTGTGTGTGCCTGCATGGATGTGTAAGTGCGCTTGTGTAGCAAGAACATCATTGCCAAGCTGTGATACAGCCTGCTCTTTTTCATCACACAGTACAAAGGATTTTGCTTACACACACACATTTCCTCCAGCAAAATAAGCCTTTTGGCTATTGCAGTGCCACTAAAATACACGGATATAAAAACTACAAGTGTAGCGCCGGCATACATTAATGCACTCACATAAAGAGAAAGTGTCAGGTGAGGAGGCGAGGCACTAACCCGGCGCTGTTTTCAGTCGTTTGCATCATCAGGTAAAATTGTTTTATATTCCAGAGAAAGTCTTGCAAGAAGGCGCGTTAATTAAGGCAGAGAAGGAGACTGTGGTGCCTCAGATGACACATGCACACGCACGTGTATGAGCACACACACAAAGACGCAATGTATCTTACACAAACAGGAGCTACTGCACACATGCAAAGTTGAATCACACCCAATTTATGCACTAGTACACACACACACACACACGCACACACACACACACACCTCACTGAGTCATTGACGCACATGCAATTCGCACTGAGTCACACAGCTTAGGATACATGCAGGCACACATATACAGTCTTACATGCGTGCACACACACACACACACACACACACACACACACACACACACACACACACACACACACACACACACACACACATTTCCACAGAGTTGGTGTTTGTCTTCCTGTGGGCTATTCTGTTCTTGGATCATGGTTAAAACAATCCTATTAGCTAATTAAGGCAAAACTGGTTAATAAAGCAGGCCGTGGCTCTGAGGGACATGTCTCTGAGGGATTCAACCACAAAGGTGCAAACAACAGGGAGACGCACTGATTTGTCAGGAGGATTACACGAGCTGTCATGTTATTTGTGCAGGAGGCTCCTTTTATTAAAGACAGGAATCTTCAGACTTCAGAAGAAGCACTTTGATGTTTCATCAACTTTCCTTTTGAATACTGAATCAAGAAGACAACTGCGGTGACGGTGCTGCAGATAGTCGTGCTTTCCAATTGAAGTTAAAGGGATTGGTTGTGTTTTTTTCTCTGGCCAAACATAAAGCAGATGATGTGATGTTGAAATATCGTCTCCAATAATGAATATCATTTTTTTCATCTATCAGGTGTTGCTGTCCTGGCTCCCAGGTTATAGAAAGGTCCTGTCCTGGGGATCAGGCCTGTAAACTCTGTTGAGTGTTTTAAATCTCAAAACCTATTTTCTCTCTAAAACATTTTACTGATGCTCTGAATCCTTTGTAGGATTTTAAACACTGCTAATCTTCGATTTAGACATTTACTTGCATATATTCTCTGTTTGCTTTCTTGGTTTTCTTTTTTTCTGCACCTATATTCTTTCATTTGTAAATAGGAATCATTGTGTAACCCAGGTTTTGAAAAGTGCTATATGAGTTCAGTTTTACTGACTTACTCTTGATGTCAGCTGACCAAATTGGATTAAGAGCGATGGCTTCTTATTAGAGCCACCACTCTGCTTTGATGTTTGAACAGTCAAATAGGACCAGTTCGAATCTGGATGGGGACCTTTGTTGCATGCCTCCTCGTGTTTCCTGTCCCTCTCTACTGCATAGTTTCAAATGAAGGCTCCAAAATTACTGGTCACAGAAAAGAAAATGCTCTTCACGCACTTTTGGGTGGCGCAGGGGGAAAAGTTATTCCCCCTGTCTTCATTTAGTTGGCCATATTGGTTAAATTGGCTAACTACTTTTGACCTTCAGATTGGCCCCACAAAATTCTCTTTAAATTGTCAAATAGGGAGCTAGTACTTCTTCTAGATTTTACTAATCAATGGCAGACAATTCAAGATGGGCAGATCCTCTATTTATATATACATTTAGTCTCTTATGTATATGAAAAATGTCATAAGTTAGATAAACCTGATGAAGGTGCCAAAATATACATTTTCTGTTTCCTGACTGGAAAAGTGATCATGATTTTCACAGACTGGAACTATATGTGCATCTTTCTCTCCTTCATGTGTCAAAGACAAACAGAGGAGCTGAGACAAAACAGTGAAAAATGGAAGCTGCTGCTGTTGTTTCTTATAGAGAAGGACCTGCTGGGATGTGATATCCTGCTGACATGAGTGATTTACATGTGGGTCATGTTATGCATGATTTATGCAAAATTAACAGCTATTACGAGAAAGGGCCCTCTTCTTCGTGAATGACTGTGCAGAACAACGCATGTTCTCCTGGGACAGACTGCGGTGTGTTATTGTGTGTGTGTGTGTGTGTGTGTGTGTGTGTGAGAGAGAGAGAGAGAGAGAGAGAGAGAGAGATAGTGACAGAAAAACAAAAAGGAGGAGACAGAGAATATTTCTGTTTGTGTGTCGTGATATTGTGCATGGATGTGTGTGTGTATTTGTGTTTATGAGTGTGTGGGTATGTATTAGTGTGCATATGTGTGTGTGTGTGTGTGTGTGTCTGTGTGTATGTGGCCTGTCAGCCTGCAGCAGGGACTCAGATCGCGGAGGAGAGAGCCGCACTGACAGAGAACAGAGATGTAATTAACCCTACGGGATACCCCCCCACCACCACCACCAACACACACACACACACACTCCTCTATCTCTTCTGCCCCCCTCCTCTTTCAAATTCCCTGTATATTTCCTCTCCCATGTGCTCACCTATTCTCTCCTCCTTTCTTCCTTCCCTCCTTCACTTTCTTTCTTTTTCTTTCATCTCGTCTTTTCTTTCTTTTCTATCTTGCTCTCCCTTTCCAGGTTTACCCACTTATCTGTCTCTCCTTGCCCCTCTTCCTTTGTGTCTCTTTTTCATCTCTCTTCTTGTCTAACTTTGTCCTTTTCTAAATGTTTTTCCATCCTCATTTCTCTTCTCCTTTCTTCCTTCCATCCTTCTTCTCTCCTCTCTTTCCCCACCTCCCTAGTTCTCCTGCATCTCTCTTCTTCCCTCTTTATCTTAATCTCTCTCCATATCTTTGAACATTTCTTTCTTCCTGTTTTCCTATCATTCTCACTTCTTTCCACACTGTCTTCTCTGCAGTTGTTTCTGTCTCTGTCGTTCCCAGCCTCCTCGTCCTTCTCCTCCTCCTTTCTTTCCTTCTCTTCATCCTTACCGCCCTGCATCATTACCCCGAGGGATGATGTTAAGGGATGATGTTAGGTATATCTTCTCTTCCTCTCTCTCTCTCCCTCTTATTGCATAACGACCCAATGGTACAATAGACAGAGCTTCACAATAACAGCCTCAGTGTCCAAACATATTATCCTTAATTGCTTTGATATCTTTTATTCACCTCTTTTTTCCATCAGGCCGAGCTTTATTAAACATCTCTACAAGTACTATCTAACTAGGCCTTTATCAATTTATACACTTAACATTTAAGTATAAAGTACACACGTCTTAATGTATTATGAAATTTTCTACATATTCCATTATACATGAGCTGAAGTATTAAGATTCAGTGGAAAACATTCACTCTCTTGGAACAGATGTACTAGAAACTCAAACAAGTGCAGGTTAAATCCTGGGTGACTAGCAAAGCTTAACAGTGAACAAGATTTTGATCAGCATTAAAGTCAAATGTCTAAAGTCTAATTTGATCAGACTTGTAAAAATGTAATCTAGGACACGGGTTTAGTCGTACATTCATGCAGGCAATTAGGCAAGTAAGTAATTTCCAGGTTTGAACCTGCCCTCAAAATGCTTATAGGCAACATGCACCAGCTGTGTTTCATTGTGTTGCATCATTTGATGCAGGTAGTGCACACTAGACTCACCATGCAGGCAAAACCAAATGACAAAATACATTGTTTGTCATGGCCTCCAATATGATTTTCTGACCTGATGCAAGTGAGATAATCTTACTCTTAGATTTAAAATTTAGCCTGACTTGCTTTGAGTGTGGGTTGGATTATCTAGTGCTGTCTATGCAAGACTTATGTTTGACTTAATTCAAGTAAATGTCACTTGCCTTGTCTTCATTAGAAATTTTTTCTTACTTGGGGTTATAGTTTAGCTAGATACAAGAAAAATATCTGTTACTGGACCTCCAGAATACTGAAGCTTCAAGACAAAAACGTCTTATTTCAAGTTTTAGTGTTTTGGCTTTGTATGACGTTACATTCTCAACTTTATCTTGGGACAAAATATCTAATTTCAGATTAGTTCATATTTTTAAACCTGCCACATTAATAACTATAATGCTTCAGATGGCGTTTGTCCCAAATTCCAAATTTTGTTCCAATCCATCTAGTAGATATGGAGATATTTCACTAGATAAGTGAAAACTTTGGCCAGCTGGTGGCTCTAGGGGAAAAGTCAGAGGATCACTAAAGTCACTGGGATTCATCCTCTGGGGGCCATGAATGTCTGCACCAAATTTTGTCACAGTTCATACAGTAAATTTGGGGATTTTTCAATGGAAACATAATGAAGAAATGTTGTTAATTAACATATCTGGCAAGTCGCAAAAATGTTGATACTGACTGTATCAGTAAAATGTTCACTGAAAACATATTTTATTTGTTTTCTGCCAAAATATCCAATCTTGCAATATGATATCTGCTTGTATGGTTATGTTCAGGCATTCACAGCACTTAAGGTTACGATTAGGGAAAGATTATGGACTCGATTAAATATAGAAAAAGTCTGCAGTGACTTGAGATACAGTACAACTTTTCCTATCCTTAACCAAAGTGCATTTGTTGCCTAAAGCTAACCACAGACAGGGGTCTGGATGCAAACCCCAGACTCTGGTGTCACAGTCCTGCACTTTGTACACCCACTCCGACTTCCTCCCTACGACTCCGGCAATGTTGTTACCGTTTAGAGTCTGACGCTATTTCTTTAACTCGCTTGTCTTTGCTGCAATTGACAGAAGTGGATCCTATCAGGTGGCTTCACATTTTCCAAGCAGTTCGGAAGCTTCTGAATGGCTCAAGGATCAGAAAGAAAGAAAGAATTTACAAACTGGTATTCTAGGCAACAATTATAATACTGCTCGCTCAAATCATACCTCTCATGCATGGCTCTTGCTGGAATTCAGGTTACAGGTAATATGAAAAAGAAAGGACTTAGAAAATGTCTTTGTAAATCATAAAAAGTCAGTGGATATTTTAATTTCTGGACGTCTTGTCATCTTATCAGACATGGTCATATATTCATTGAGGAATGCACCCACTGTTGCCTAACAGCTGAACACCTCCAATAAGGCCACTAGCAGCCAAATACAATCTCCTGCAAGTAAAGCATTCCTCTGTAGAAATGAAAGGACAGCTTGTGAGGTTTGTAACCCTAAACTGCAGTCCTCAACACCCTGAAGCCTTAATCCTCCTAACCCCCGCCCCCAAAAACTGCCACGCTGACCCTCTCCGTGTATTCATGTCCCAGCTCTGCCTTCGGGCTACAGCTCGCTCCCATTTCAACTACCGCACACCACTCTCAGGCAGAGGAGAGCATACTGTGTGTGTGTGTATGTATTGTCCGTGTTTACACGCATGCCTGCATATATATCTGTCATTCTTGTGTTGTGTATGCCGTGTGCATATATTTGCCATTTGTGAAAAGGCAGCAAAGGGCAAAGTGTGGAAAGGAAAGTAAAGAAAAGGTGTTTGCATGAGAGAGGGAAAAGAGAGTGAAAGTGTGTGTGTGTGTGTGTGTGTGTATGAGAGAGAGCGAAAGAGAGAGAGAGAGAGAGAGAGAGAGGGAGGGGGAGAGAAAGCGAGAACCACAGAAAAAAAAGAGAAGAGAAAGGGAAGAAAAAGTGTGGATGGAGAGATGCAGAAAGACCAGAATTAGGAGAAGAAGAAAAAAAGGCTCCTCTGTAGCTGGATTTGACTTCAAGCATTGCTGTGACATTTTCTGGCTTACTATTGTACTCAGAAAGTTTAAATGGAAATGGGGAGGTTCATTAAAGTCATCCTAATACAAATCCTCAGCACTGTAAAAAAAAGTTTTGACACTTCTCAAAGTGGGAAATGTTTTTGTTGATAAGGCCTTTTCTGAATAATTTCTGGCTCAGGTTCTGTCTCATTGCACAAGTGGTGAGAAGAGGCTTTAGACATTTTGAACTTAATAGCATTATCAACCATTACCATGAAATATGATGTAGAGTCAAACATATTTAAGCTTGCATTGTTGTTTTTCAGCCATTCTTACATGACTCTTACATGTGTGCATTCCTTTGGTTTCTTCTTTGAATGGAAACATGAAATACAGCATTGTTAACAGACTTTCTTTAACAGTTAAAATATTTTTTTTTGACATACAACATCTTGTCATGTTGTCAGCGAATAGAAAATTTCCTCATCCACATTCTTTTTTATAATACTAAATTTCAAAATGTTCAAAGTTAACATGCAGTTTGGCAGAAACAGATTTCTGCCACTTTCAAGCCCCCTCATTTATTTGAATGGGAGACTTGCGTTGATGAAGCAGGGCATAAAGGGCTTTAGCTAAAAAACACAAGGTTGCCCAGAAAAGTGTTGAATCTGGCTTAACTTTTGCTGCCACACAGCGTAACGCCATCCAGCAAGGGCACATTATTGGCGAATAAATATGCAAGTGCACTTTCCTGGGAGAACGCAGTATTTCCACTGTTAACTTCAAGAAAAATAAAATGACTGTCGCTGTGGTAAATTGTGATAAAATGTTTTGGTGTCTGATATGTCTTCTCATGGATCTATTACTCTAACTAAACTTCCTGGGGTTGCTAATCAAAATTAATCTAAAACAAAACTTACTAATGAAAAACAAACGCCATACCTGTGACCCAGGCACGAACATGCACGAGCCTTGCAGCACACATTTATGTGGAATTTATGAGTGACAATCATTTGCGTGAAACGTGACGCTTCTACAATGTGGGATCTGCATGGAAGCAGCGCTCGCAAATTGCTTTTGTGCCCCGGCTTCTTTTTCTGCTTTGACGCTTTCTTATAGATGAGGGAAAACACAAGCTGGAAAAAGCGTTGCATGAAAGAATATCAACATATGACAGCAAAGAAAGGATAGATGAATTATAGCAAACATGCAAACAATAGTTAATGCATCATTGCATCTTATTAGATTTGTTTATTAATTGGCATTTGCTGGCATTTGTATTTATCTTCCTTATAGGAATACATTTATGGCCTTTTAAGGTCTGCAGTGGAGTATACAGTATAGGGAGGCTGGACACATATAACATAGAATACAGCACATGCACAAAATTACCACAGAAAAGTAATCTGAGTTCTGTGTCACATTACAAAGCCACGTGTCCCTCCAGTCATTTAGAAACAAAGGTCAGAATACAGCGACCTGTTTGGTTCTGATTGGCCGTGAGGGACGACTGCATCATTCCTGTGGGACGACATGTTTATTGCGGCCTTGTTTATTTTGATGTTTTTGGAAATATCATTCATGTAACATTTATGCGCCCGAAGCGCGGAGCATGAAACTGACAGAGACGAACACAAAAGCAGACAGAGAGACAGAGAGGGACTGAGTGAGACAGACACAGAGGGACAGACACAGAGGAGATCATAACTTTGCCACTGTGTGTCCCAGCTCGCTCACTGTTTGCTGTAAACAGTAGCTGAGTGACTTCCCAGTGTCCCCCCTCTCCACCAAACGCTGCTTTTATTTCCACTCACAAACACTTCCAGCAGAACAGAGGAGCAGCATGACGCCGGCTGCGGCGGAGATGCAGAGCAAACCGAGTAGTTATTGGAAATCGCACACACAGGCACACACACACACACGCACGCATCACGCACACGCACACACACACACACACACACACACACACACACACACACACACACACACACACACACACACTTACAAGCTCATCCAGGGGCAATTACTAACATGTAGATGCAGAAACACACACTCTCATAAACATAAACGCTGCATAAAGTTACGCAGACAACTGCATGCATGATTCACAAGCACACAAACACACACATACAAAAACTAAAGCAGGGACAAAACCACACACACACACACACACACACACACACACACACACACACACACACACACACACACACACACACACACACACACACACACACACACGTATACACACTTACTGCACAGATTACACAAATGCCCGCAGAGTTGAACACACTCTCAAATCTAAATGCACTCACACACAAATATACTCAATTACACTCCCAAAATCGCTGCGAGACGGCACTGCTGGATACAAACACGCAGACATTTTCCTTCGCCTACACACACATACTGCACAGCACACACACACACACACACACACTTGACTTACATGTAAATAACTTTAAAGATTGACTGGGACACAAAATTTTAAGGATCACATCTGTCTGTCTCTTTCTCTTAGATTCAGTTCTTTCAGTTTCAATTAGCATGACATATAAGATACATTTGTGTTGCCAAAACACATAGATAATGAAATTAGTGGATATAGAACAAAGGAACAAATATTGATTACAGTATAATCCGTTGATGTAAGAAAAGTATTGAAGGAATATTCTAGTTCATCACAACTTGGGTGATGTTTTCGCAGTTTTGTCCATCATTTCCAAAGTAATTATGCCTCATTGCACAGGGAAGCTGTGCACACACAACTACAGTAAGTACAGTAGTTGACCTACCACTGTAGACTGTGATGGATGTTTATAACGGACAGATCCTGATACCTCAGCTCAGGGTATTTACTGATACTGAGTACTGATCCAATACAAGTGCTCTCTTACCTCACTATGTGGAAATAATTGGAATCATTTTAATGTAAAGTAACGTGGAGCAAGGGATTGCTGTGGCACTCGTTGGCCCTCCATGACTGAATAAATGTCAGTGATAGTGGAAAAACAAAATTTCATAAAGCAAATGTAGAAACTGTATTTAATGTGGACTGGTCACTTCATGGTCGATACCCGGCCCACTTACAGTAAAAAGGGCGGTATCGGCAGCAACATAGATCTGGCATATTGAATCAGTGCATCCCTTGAGAGGTTGGGTTTTCTGTTCACCTTCATTTTCTCTTCCAAATAAGTGTGGCTAAGCTTCTTTTCAGTGAATTCACCACGTTCCCAGATCCCAGCTGGTAACTTAATGTGCGCAATGTTATTATTACCATTACGAAACGATGGCCAACACTACAAAAATAAGACCCAAGTTGTGAAGTAAAAATGATGCAAGGTCACTCTGTACACTTTTGTCTATTGTTACTTATTAACATGTAGTTCTGGTCTGATTTTACAAATTCATATGTTTTATATACACACTATATGGCATTAAAAGCTTCGATTTGACAGCATACTTGCGACCCATACATGAGCATGCAAGAGACCCGTATGACTAAATTAATGAATTAATTTATTGGTAATTTGAGAATGACAATCATTTGTGAAATGTGACGCTGCCACCATTTGCTTAAGCAGTGCTCACAAATCGCTTTTTTTGGAAATGGACCCAGTTCACAGCTTATTTATTGTCACAAAGCACACACACTCACACATATAGAAACACACACACTCGTACTGAATGGTGTTCAATCCGGCTGAAGTTCAGCTTCGCAAAAGAGAACATGGTCTAATCATCACTGTACTGCATCCAACATGATTATGCTGCTGTGGACTTCAAACAACTGGGTTGTGTTAGTTGACTATTTTCCGGAAAGCAGGCAAGAGAGACACACACAAACACTGTGTGCACATGCTCGCAAACACACACAAAAACCCACACACACACTTGCAGCAATCCCTCCCCTCTCTTCCTGTCTGCTTCTCCCTGCAGCTCTCGCTCAGTGTCTCTAATTGACTTCTGCTTTCTTACATTTCATTTCATCTCTTATTTCAGTTTTATTTTCCCCTTTTTTATGATCCCCTCTGTCTTCAATTATTCATACCTCTCTCTTTCTCTCTCTGATTTCTTTCCATCTGGTCTTGGTGATGTTTAATTCACCTCTTCATTTGGAGGAGAGGGGGGGGCGGCTGCTGCTGTGCGCTGTTAATTGGTTTTTAAGAGCGGTAAGTACACACACATGTACGCACACTCGCATTTGCACATACCCACTTGCACACACACACACACGCTCAAACATACACACACACACACACACACACACACACTCCCCTCCCTCCGCTGTTAGAGCACACTGTACATGTCTGCTAGCATTAACATCACCAAATGAGCACGGAGTGAAAAAGCATGTGAGAAGTGGAAGGCTATTGTGTGTGTGTGTGTGTTTTTGGTGCATTTGCGAGTGAGTGCGTATGAGTGAGCAGGTCAATGCTGTGAATGTATGTGTGTATGTGCTCTTGTATTTCTATCTTTGTGAGGACCCACTGGAGACTTTGTGGGCAATCCCCCCCAAACAGTTTGGCCAGTCCTCACTTCTTCAAAGGGTTGTTTGGGGGTTTAGACTCGGGTTTTAGGGTTAAGATTAGAACTAGGTTTAGATTAAGGTTAGTGTGAGGGGTCGGCATGTAGTTGTGATGATTAAAGTCAGGGTTAGGGCTATGTCAATGAGGCTCCTTACAAGTATATAACTACAAAGTGTGTGTGTGTGTGTGTGTGTGTGTGTGTGTGTGTGTGTGTGTTATGTGCAGGCATGCAGTGGAACAGGAACCTACCAAAAATCAATCTAAAATAGATTTAAAACCTCTTTTTTTAATTAAAACTATTAGTACATACAACCTACCTACACAGAGCTTTGACACATTATCATCTTATAAGTCATTATAGCTAATGAGATAGCAAACAATTGCCTTCTTACACATCTAGCAGACACAGAACAACATCAGCATTCACCTGAAGACTGTGAAGTCCAAAATTCACTTTCCCTTAAGCTCTGTTTTGGTTTCCAGCCAACTGCACTGATTCTTAAGAACAAAATATCTGGCTCTTTAGCTGCTAGATGTTCCACTTTCTTCACCAGCTAGCCGCTAACATTTTCTGTCAGCCGTTGGTCTTATAAGAGCTGTTTTTCTTCTTTTTTTTTTTGCTAAAAACAGCTGCCTACAAGGTTGAGACTAGTGCTGAGACTCAACCAAAGTGTAAATGTGTCCTAAAATCAAAACTATGAGCTGAAAGAGACTAAAAATCTCTGTAGAGTTATAGAAAACTATTCTGTGGGATCATTACTGCGAGCAACCTCAACACTTACATTATCTGTAGTTTAAGATCCGGTCCAAATCCAAAGGTTTCCAGAAATATTAAATATGTCATCTTTGAAAATATGCATAAAATATTAGAAACACATCTACAGTGAATTTCTCCATTTGATGTAAAGAGGCAGCCATAAAAAAAATTGTGTCTTGTTTGAATATTTCACTACAAGTGAGCAACGAAGCGCTGGAATGAGTAGATACAGAATATTTACATGACATAGTTGAATCTTTTTGAAAGCATTTTTTACTAAGTTTCTTTAAGGGGGAATTTAAGAGTATGAAAATAACGCATGGGGTTAAGGCTAAATGTGTGTGTCAACGCGTGACATAAAGAGAAATCATACATATAAGTGCTTACAGTACGTAAGCAAGTGAGTGACTTACAAGTGAATGTCTGCAAGTATCTTCTGTGTGTGTGTGTGTTCTCTGCATTCCCAGACAATGCTGCAGCCACATCATTAGCCACATCCTCTGACTCCAACCTGGACGTCGGATCAGAGGAATGGAATTAAGTCGGGAGCAGATTAGTCATTATCCAAATAACGACCTCACTCAACAATGACTGTGCGATTTCCCCTTCAATAAGAATTGGTGATGTGAACTCCACTGAGGCAGAGGAGATGAGATTCTGCTGTGAAGTGAAACGGTGAAGAGAGAAATAACCTCGCTGTAGTCCTGTGAACAAGAGGACCAAAAGAACTCTGCTGCAAACAGGGATGAGGATACTTTAATCTTAATGATGATGGGGGGGGGGGGGTCCGAGCTGCTGCTGCCACGCGAATGAAATGTTCACACGGTTTAATCTAATTGTTAATAAGTTACAGTGGTAATGAGTGAATCTTCATGGAGTTACTGCAGTAACGCAGCATGAACAAGAGCTGGGCTTCCTTCCAAGAGCTAGAAAAGCTGAATGTAAATGTCAGGTTTTATGCTCACTCGAGGTAAAAAAGAAAGGTCTGCAGGTTAAGAAATTCTTTGTGAGGTGTTCTGTGTGAACCGTGAGAGTGAAAAAGAAACCATACATGTTGTCTCTCCCAAGTATAACGCTCCTGTGTAGCTGCAGTCAGTGCCTTGCAGTATGCAAAGTGCCTTCCTTGATTTCCATCTTGAAAAGGAAAGCATGAAATATCACTTACACTATCCGACGTGAAAGCACGATAACAACTTGCCAAATAGAAATCAGTTCTTGAAAGTCTGTGTGGAAATTCAATTCATTTTCTTCAACGCAGCTGATGGAAACACACCTAATTTGCATTGGATTTTTTCCCCCTGCATTTCACAAATTCACTTAAAATTCCCTTCCCTTCCCACAGCGACTGCCTGACATTTTTCTTGCAGCTCCTACACTTCTTAATGCACAGATATAATAGAGCTGCATTGAGAGGGTGTGAAAGCTTGCCAAAGCCGTACGTTGGAGGCCTCGTTTTTGTCAGTACTTCACAGCCCAGCAGCATTCAACATTCATATTCTTTTTTTCTTTGATGTAAGTGCAAGATACTTCAGCTACTACAGACTTTGAAGATCTGATTTTGCTATTGCAAACAATGTAAAATATGAAAAAAGGCCTTTCAGGTCTGTATGTGCTAATGTGGACTCACACTGTATGTTTTTGATCTGGCATGCAGAGTTAAAGTTTAGGGAATCTCTGTATTCCCTGCCTAATGCTTAATTTAAGAGCAATGTGTTGAGACAATATTTGAGAGTTTAAACCTATCAATCATCCTGATTTTCGGTGTTACAGAAAGTTAAAATAATATTCTAGCTTGCATCAGTCTGTCAAGAAAATTTATTAGGAGACAAATTAGAATATTAGGCTATTTTTCATGTGGGGAAAACCTCAAGATGTGTGTGTTTCTGTTAATTTAGTGACATCGAAGATATTCAGAGCTTGGTGCTATGCTATTACTTTGCTGCATTTCCCAGAGATCATCTGTCAATCAAGCAGTGTTGCAGTACAGTGACGAGGCATCACGATTTGTCTTGAGGGGACCAGGGCAGACTCTGCCCTGATAATTAGGCTGGATTAAGTTTGTCTTTGGGAAAATACATTTTTAAAAGTGGTCTTAGTGAAATTTGCTGCCAGGGCAAGAATTAAGGTAATAGGCTGGATGACTGCTCTAAATGGAAACTGTCTTTCCCTTACTCTCTCTCTCTCCATCACAGCAGCAGCAGCAGCAGCAGCGAGGAAAAGCCCAGCTGCAGCCTCTCAAAGCAAAGACACTCTGACAGAATGGCAGACTCCTGCATAGATTTCTTGTAGATGAAGTTTTATTTTTGGGTGATGAAACTTGAGTTTTGAGTTGGCGGAACAATATTCTTTTTCAGACTGTAGAAAAATGCTGACATACTGTGGTATCTGTGATGTCGAGTTTTGTGCTTGCCACCATCTTGCTAGTTTTGGGGGCCAGAAAAACCCAACTATAAGTAACGAGGAAACACGGGTGGAGCTGAGGTGGGACAAGAAAGCAGAAACCACCATTGCTTAGTGTTAAAACACCCAGTTTGCATCCTTTTCAGGCACCTGTGTCATCTGGAATTGACGAAATGCACTTCACTCGTACGCGTTCAACCGTGAACTGAAGCATATTTTCACACTTCTGGTGCACAACAATATTGTGGCTAAATGGATCCAGTGACACTGACTAAGTACTTAACCTGCTGCTGCTGTGCTGCTTTCAAGTGGTGGCTGGATGGAGTAAGACACCTGCAAATCAAACAAATTTGCTGTCAAACATATTTCTTGTTAAGCCTTAATGGCATCTTATAAAAAACACATTTTCAAAATGTGAAATCAGCTACTGAGATTAAAAGTAATTGACTTCAATACAGTCTAATGCTGGAAGCCATTCAGGAGATCCCCCCTTTTAAAGGATGCAGGCCCCGACAGGTGTGTCCTTCAAACTGAGTGTAGACTTCATACTCAAATGAGATGGTCTACTGTAGCCTCACAGATCCAAAACCGAAGGTGCATTCAAGCGCTCCTTGTCAACTTTTATAGTCAAATATTTACATGTTCATCACTGGGAAGTTGCCCTAAAACTGTGGCAAATTCCGTGTCCCAGATTTTACAGTCTGAGCTGTGGTGTCTCACTTCAACACATAATGAAAAACACGCAGTGTAACATATCACAGGTAACCTACATATAACCATATAACTTCCATTTACCTGTAAGCCCTGTGATAACCAACATTAACAACAGTATGGACATCTAGTTTTTGTGATACATTGACCAGCAACTGATGACCACGTAAACGACAAAAATACTGAATCAACTCATCTTTCCCAGCCTCTCATCGACAGGAATGCAGCTTTACAGTTACTTAATATAACACTTTATGCAATTTATTTTGTATCTATTTCATCAAGTAATTCTGTTTTTTCATATTGTAATTCTGCTACTTCTGTCCACTCTGCACACACAGCATGTTTGTCTGTCCTGGAAGAGGGATCCCTCCTGTTTTGCTCTTCCTTATCTAAACCGAGGATTTAAAGAGTATGCTACAATGCTACATTAAACAATTGGCTGGCCTGCAATGACTTGTGAGGATCGCAAAAGGATACGATGGTTGCGTCCTCCAAATTTGTAGAAAATAAGGCTTCATTACTCTCTGAAGACATGGGATGGCTCTTGTCAACTTGTCAGGACACTAACAGTCTAGAAATGCAGACTTCGAAGGATGTGACCCCTAAAATGGGATGCAACATGAGTTCGCAACATCCAACAGCAATGAGACATTTCCACATTGGCTGCAACATTAAGCTGAGATGGCTGCTACTTGAGTCCTTCTTCAATTTATTCCAAACAAGCAAACAAAAAAATGCATCATTTCCTGTGCTGCAGATGATTTCCCTGCAAAACACCGACATTACCAAACACTGAGAGTTTAGAGCAGCAAATGCAACAGCCCTCATGAACTGGGTTTTTCCTCATGAATCACTGCTGTCGAGGCATACTGTAGGCAAAACCAACAAACCAGTTGGTCACAAGGTGTTTAATGGAGCAACCGAGGACACAAACAGACAAATACAGCAAGTGACTGTCACTCGGTCCGTCTGTCTGTCTGTCTTTTAGTTTGTCTCTCTGCTGTCTGTTTCGATTTGTTTGCGGCTTTGGATCACTGCGTCTCTCTCTGTCTTTCCCTTTCCTTCTGTCACTCTCTTTCTGCTCATCCTTTTTTCAGTCTGTAGGCGTGTCTGTCGGTCTCTGTCAATCACTCCCTGCTGCTGCTGCTGCTGCTGTGTATGTGTGTGTGTGTGCACGTTTGTATATGATTTTTTTTTAAAACTCATCTCCCACTGTCTTCATCTCTCTCTCTCTGTGCCCTCTCCAACTCATGCCTCCTCTCTCTTATCTTTCCCCCATCTCGCTGTCAGTCTGTCTATTTCAATCCGTCTATTTATCTGTTTATCTATATCTGTTTTGGCTCGTTTTTTTTTTTTCTCTGCGAGGTTGTGTCGCTGCATTTCACGTGCACACACACACACACACCAGCCTGCCTTCCTTCTCTGGGCTCCACGGGGACATGTAAGTGGGACAAGGGGGAGAAAACAAACAGATCAAACTTCAATCTAGGCTTTTCACTTTTTCCTCCTCCTTCTATGAACCCCCCCCCCCCCCCCCCAACCCCTGACACACACATAAATACACTGACACACACACATTGGCACACACACTCTCCTCCTCCTCCTCTTTCTCCTCCACTCCTTCTTCCCCTCCTCCTCTTCCTCGACACACACTCTCCTTTGCCCAGACCAGCAGCCTGTTTGGCAGGGTCGACTTGTTTCAAACACACACACACACACACACACACACACACGAACACACTGCCTTCTAAAATTGCTAATTGGCTTGTTGACAGTGAAATATTTAAAATGAACCATGAATTATATAAAGAGACATCGATTGTATATTTGCTGTGTGAATAAAACATGAACGTCCTGTGTTTCTTCTCTTGCATGCTCTCACCCCCCCCCAACCCCCGTCTCTATATCAAATTCATATCAGTTCAATATTCAATAAAGCTTTACTGACATTACGTGTGATCAAAAAAAAAAAACATCATATACAGAGTGAAGTAAATAAAGAAAATAAAAAGAATATATACATAATAAAAAGAATTAATAACATGCAGTACATGGAATAAAACTAGCTTCTCTCTCTCTCAGCTCCCAGATTCCCTCCACTCATCCAGGTCATTGTGTCTCCGTCTGTTCACACTTTCACACATTAGCTAACATCACTCCAGCTCTCACTCTCTCTTTCTTGCTCTCTACTCCTTATTTCCCTCTCCCAACTCACCCTCTCCTTTTCTCTTTCGCTCTAACCATCAAACCCCTGTATGGACGAGTATTTTTTATAATATGTATTGTTGTTCTCAAATGAATAACTCAAGAACACAACACAACACTCTTTATATTACGTAATATCGTTGGATGCACATATACCACTGTTAAGCCTAAGTCAAAGTTGTCGAGGGCTGTGACAATATACAATGATATTTTAGACGATATTAATGTTCTGTTGTGGCAATAGTTTGGGGAAGGCCCTGTCCTTGTTTCAACGTGCTATGCCAGCTCCATGAAGAAATGGTTTTCCCAGTTTGTTGTTGAATAACTTAACCGGCCTGCACAGAACCTGATCTCAACCCTGTCCAACACCTCTGGGATGAACTTGAAAGTCACCCAGCATCAGTTCCCGACCTCACTAACACTCTTGTGGCTCAATGGGAGCAAATCCCTGCAGCCAGGTTCCAAACATCTTGTGGAAAACCTTGTTGTTGTCTTTGACATCTGTTAAACAATGTCACAAAAAAATTGAGACTGTCCTCCAGCAAATGCCATAACAACAATGTATGATTATGTTCTCTCTAGTGGCCATAGTAATTATGTTGGAAGCAAAGGAGGAAGTCAGGTGACTATTATAGATTACAGGTCATTATAGAGCGACAAAGTCTCCATAGGGAGGAGGTCAGGGTGGCTGGATGGGTCAACACAACATTGGACTTTAACACAGGAGACAGCTGTTTGTTTTCGTTTCCAACCAACAGTCAATGTTGTGGGGTTTTTTTTAACCATGATGACGATCGTGACCAAACTTTAACCACGTGTTTACTATTGTCATCATGACGACAAAGCTCCCCTAACCTTAACAAAGTACTTATTTTAACCCAAACCAAGTCGTTTTTGTGCCTAAACCAAACCAAACCTTTAACATAGTGTTATAACTGATATAACTGATTTATTTTGATGGTTTGAAAGGCACAGACTTAATGATGTCGTCTTGTCGATAGGGGCGTCAGATCAGAAAATGCTTCTATGCGTCATTCTAGAGGGCGTGGACAAGCAATGTATTTTATTATTTATTGAACTTGTTGGCAAAATTTTAACAATATTGTTCAACATTTTATTAATTCATTAGCACAAATAATTTATTTTGGAGCATGAATTGGTATTTTGTGCACACAATTGTATTTATATAGGACAAAATCACAAGTTTATCACAGAGGGCTTTAAAATCTACAGCATACGACAGGCTCTGTCCTTAGACCCTCAAATAAAATAAGGAAAAACTAAAAATATTTTTTTTAAAAACCCAGAAAACTCTCTCTTTGCCTTTTAGTCTTTTTCTCTCATTTCCCCCTCCTTCCCTCTGCCTCTCTCTCGCTCTTCAATCTCTCTCCTATCTACTCCTCTTTTTCTATGTTTTCCTTCTCTCCCTCCCACATTTCTCTGGAACAGTTTTAATTAGCCAGTAGCCTAAGGTCAACCTCTGCTCTTCTGCATTAGGACACACACACACACACCCACACACACATCTACATACACTTTTTTATGTGTGTGTTTGTTATGACAAGCAGAATTGATTTTCTCCACTCTCTTCCAACAGCAGATACATGAACTGATTCCTCCTTTAATGTTCAGAGTGGAAGAGTGCGAACTCCCATGATGCCGAGCAGGAACATGACATGAAGCGTCTGTGTGTGTGAGTCTTGTTTGTGTGTATAGGTGATAGTACATTTGAGGATGTGTGTGTATGTAAGTGTGGGCGTGTGGAAAGTGCACGAGTGTGTGTACCTATGTGTGATGACATGTGAGTGTGTGCAGTTCTGTATGATGTGTGTGTGTGTGTGCCTGCATGTGTGTGTGTAGACTGCAGCCCCCTGGAGGTTCTTGCGACATTAGCAGTGACACAGAAAAGATGCATCAGTTCCATTTCTTGTTGCACGCACACACACATGCACACATGCGCACACACAAAACCTCAATTCCACCACCACCTCTTTAAAAAAAAAAAAAAAGAAAAAAAATCCTGGACTTCTCTTCCAATTTGATGAATTTTTCATTTGGGTTTTTTTCTCTAAAATCCTCAGTGAGAAGAAATCGTGTTTTCGTGACCGACTGCTGCAGGGAGGAGGGAAATGAAAGCGATCTCTGTGGAGTTGAACCGGAGGACTCGCTTTTTAACGGCGGCTCTTTGCTCCCAGATGTGGAGCCGTGGGACGAGTGTGTGTACGTGCACTTTACACATGTATATGTTTTTCGTCAGCATTGCATTCTGAGTGTGTGTGCTCCTCTACCTGTGTGTATCCATGTGCTTTTATGTCTGTGCACCCATACTGTACACGCTCGGGTTTCAGTGTCTGCATATCAGTACATGTATCTCTATCTCTCAGTGTGTGTGCATTCTGTGTGTTCAAATGTGTGTGTGTGTGTGAGAGAGAGTGTGTATTACTCATGTTGTGGGGACATAAATCTGTTTACACAGTCACATTGTGGGGACTCGCCTTCCATTTGGGGACAAAACGCAAGTCCCCATAACGTAAAAGACTAAATTGTAGGACAAAGACTTGGTTTAAGGTTAGGGTAAGGTCAGTTTTAGGTTAAGTTTAGGTTAAAAGAGAGGTGGTCTACATCCCAAGGGCGTAGCTTGTGGTGCACGGGCACAGGTAAAATAATATAAAACTCCTCTAAATATAAAACATCCTTATAAAAAGTGGTTATGGTTATGGTAAGTCTCCAGGAAATTAATGTAAGTCAATGTAATGTCCTCTGAAGTGACGGAAACATGACTGTGTGTGTGTGTGTGTGTGTCTGTGTGCGTGTGTGTGTCTGTGTGTGTGTAAAAGAGAGAGACAGACAGAGACAGGGCAGAAGGCTTTTCATTAAACTAAGTATGAAGGAGGTGGAGGAAGATGCAGAGGAGGCTGGAGGGAGGAGAACCCAGTCACAGGACTATCAGCAGGGAAGCAGCACCTCGGACCATCCGCACATACACACACACAGCCACAAAGTACAGACACATATACTGTATACACACACACACACGATACACAAAACAGAAGTGCTTGAAGAGGAGCTCTGCAGCATCATGTGTGTCCCCATGAGACAAAGAAAACAAGAAAAATGTTCCAGTCTTTTGTTTGAGGGTGTAATTTACCTAAACTAGCTGCTGTATGTTCAAATGTTAATTTGAATTAAAAATAACTCATTGTCTCGTGCTGCCTTGAGAGTTACCATTAGTGTCTGAAAAGAAGCGCAAGACAGTTGGTCTGGTTTCAAGTGCTGGAAGAAGTATTTACAGCCAAAGTAGCAATAACACATCGTAAAAGTACTCCATGACAAGTAAATGTCTGCATTCAAAATTGAGATTAAGTAAGTATGTAACTAGATTAGCCTAATAGCAGCAAAATGTAATGTCAAAGTGCTTATTTCAGTGAGGTAATTATGTGTGTTTAATTAGTGATGCATTAAAGATCCACTTTGAACACCAGTGGCGCTGACAAGCCTTGTTTTGATGAGCAGGTCTTAATACTGTTTGAATGTCAAGATTCAAGATTCAAGATTACTGCATTTTGTCTCTAGGAAAATGTGTCTTGTGCAAACATAAGTGCATTCAAATACGTTCAACACAGCCCCTTATTTCACACCCTTTTGTCCTGAGTTTAGGAGATTCACTGATAGAGGGATGAAAGAGATTTTATACCTATTCAGGCATCTTTTCCTGTTTTTAATTGGAACCCTGTAGCATCTACCTGATGGGAGCAGTTCATATTCTGAATACAGTACATGGGAGGGGTCAGCTATAGTTAACTATAGTCTCTAACAGAGATCACGCATATCAAGAGTACAGGAGTGATGTGACATCGAGGGCAGTAATGCACGTTGATATTTGGTGGTGAAAAGGTGCCTTTAAAGGTAACAGTGCACCAATGAAAGAAGAGAAGAAGAAGAAGAAGAAGAAGAACGAAAGTTGACGTAAACAAACAAAACAGAAAATCTTGCTCTAAAAAGTAATCAATAAAAGACTGTAAGATCTGAAAAAGTGAAATGTCAAGCTATACCACTCAACACAAAGAAGTAATCTCTGTATTCAAGCCCGTTTTCTGTCGCCCTGATCACTGCATACTGACAGTAAGTGTGCACACGTGTACTTTATCTCTTTATCTCATTTCACAAAAGACTTTTTTTTTCTCCAACGCTCAAACAAACCTGTTCCAGTGTTTACCCGCAAACCCTTCTACATACACTCATACACACACTCTCTCTCACACACACAAACACACACACACACACACACACACACACACACACACACACACACACACACACACACACACTCCTAGATATCAAACACTCAAAGATATGAATCACAAATAGCTCACTTCCTCTCGCGACCTGAATGAGCGTCACACTTCAATCAGAAACATCAGAATAAAGGCAAGTTTTGTTCTTTTTTTCTCTTTCCAGCAAAACACACAGTCACAAAATCAACCGCTCATGTCCTCTAGGGAGACAACAGTGAGACAACAGTGTGTATCATGTACACTGTTATAGTGCCTTTCAGTATACATTTTGACAGATTGTTCATGTGCACCTCCTGGTGCAATGTAACCAGGTTATCTGCAGATTTCAGATTTCTTTTATTTGTACTTTTTAACTCTGCCTGGAGCTGGAATTAAGACAATTTAACCTCTTTAACTCTTCATATCGGCCGTAACGTTCTTTAAATTATGAAAAAAAAACCTTCTCCACACTGTGTATATATTATATATGCTTGTTCCAACACTTTACTCAAGCTCAGTGATGCACATATTGAGTGAAATATTCAAACCTGAGATGCAATGTTTTTATGACTGCACTGTTACATCAGATGCAAATATTCTTGCTGTCTTGTGCATCATTTATGCACATTTCCACAAAATTAAAGCTGACATATTTGCTATCCTTGGAATCTTGGGGATCTCCAGAATAATTTGAAATAATTACGGGTCTATATAAGTTTGTAAACATGAATCCACTTGCGAATCCAGCAAGTTTAAGAAGTAAAAATCCTAAATTTAAAAGGAAGCTGGCAAAACTATTAGAGCTAATGAATGTTCTGAAACTATTAGAGCTAATGAATGTGTATTACACAGTGTATGAGTAGAACATGACAGTATATAATAGCAAATAAAGTGTTATTGTAAGTGGACAGCTACATTACATACAGTAGGGTATGTAATACATGAGGATATTAAAACACTTCAAAACCATTTACTTCTTTGGGTGAAACAAAGGCCCTCCTCCCTCCTCTCAGACTTGACCAGATATCACATGCAAAGAATCTGTTACAACCAGGATCACTGTGCCTCCATGGCATTTGTTCAAGGCTTGCCCAAGTCTCATTCTGACTCATCTTGGCCTGAATCCTACTAGGAAATTGTTACTGGGCTACAGCAATGAGAAAACATCCACTTTCTCCTTTCCTCCCGAGCAGGACGAGCTGTAGTATCAGTGCAGCCACAAGGCGATGAAATGGGTTTGCTGAAAAACTGCATTTTTGATTCAAGGTTAGAACACCAGCAGGCACAGGTAAACATATTGGAAGGTAAAATATTTTCAGTTTGGAGCAGTGTAACAGAAATGAGCAAGTGGGCTCTTGTAAGATGTATAAAACCAAACAGCTATTTACTTAATGGAGAAGCAACTATATAATTACCACATATCAAACTGAGTGCCATCAATCTGGGAGAAAGTCATTTATTTGAAATGTTTCATAGATGATCCACTGTACAAACAGTTTCTAGTGGATATATTTTTTTTGTAATCAAACTCTTAATTTATTCTCAAGGTGCAGTTGCTTTAAAGGATGTACTGATGGACGCCGATACTGACCTTCTTAATGGGCTGGGTATCGGCTAAACGTCACGATCTACATACAAATGTTTACAAAAAGTTTCGGCTCCGATAAGCTAACGTGCGTAAAGCTACCACTGGTACTGCGCAACTTCCTGCGTGTTTCACAATAAATGCATTTTATTGTGACGGAAGTGGTAGGCCTTTACTGTGAAATGGTAAATGGACAAAGCGCTCTTACAAATTGGTCTCAATCACCCATTCACACACATTCACACACCAGTGACGACGCAGCTGCCATGCAAGGTGCTGGCCTCCATCAGGAGCAACTTAAGTTTCAGTGTCTTGCCCAAGGACACTTTGCCATGTGGACAGGAGGAGCCGGGGATCGAACCGCCAACCCTGGGATTAATTGGCGACCCACTCTACCTCATGAAGTGAACATGTTAAAATTGACTTGTGATTAGCTAACGTTTCTCTTTATCAATTTTTTTCAACAATGTTGGTTTGAAAAGATGTAGAAGCATGAAAATACAACGAGGGAAGCCTTTTCCACGTGAACACACAGAGGACAGTGAATGCAGCATCAGCTGTTAACTTCGTTTATTACAGCAGCTCGGTGCTGTTTGTAAGGTCTGCATCTGTTCACAACACCAGTACTCCTACTGCACAAACTGTGCATGCTACATGTAGACAAGAAGGTGTGTCTGTTGTTTTGAGTCTGACATTTTGGGGAATAAAAAGGTCAGTAACCTGTATTTGGATATCAGAATTGATAGGAAGTACACTCCTTAAGATGATGCATATAGCCACTTGGAAGACAGGCCTTGATCTCCTGAACAGAAACTAATAAAGCCAGCCTTGTTTGGAGTCCAGTGACCAGCCATTTCTGAGTTTATGTGCTTGCTTTTCTAAAGATTTAATAAACTCTAAAGTTATGCAATTTTCTCAGCTCAGAAGTTGCAGGGACCAGAGAAAATGGCCTGCCCTCATTTTAAATGCAAAAAAAAAAAAAATAAGGACACACACAGTCATTTTGTCCCTCTGGCCTTCCTCAGACTGTGTATCTTCCACTTTGAAATGAGTGAAACAGAAAAGTTAAGTAAGCCTGGTCAGTGTTGTTTTGAATTCACACTATTTTCGCTTGCGACAGAGATGTCTCACTGGTTTCATGCACTGGAGTAGATTTTTGAAGATTACAGTTTTTTTCCCCCATAGGTGCTATCCTTGGTTGAGATTTTCTCCCATTAATTATTTAATGTTTATCAAATTAAAGGCTCTAAGTGTATTAAATTAAAGTCTCTAAAATTTGAGTTTTGGTAGATTTTAAGTCATGTATAAAATTAAGCATAAATTACTACCTGTATCCAAAAGTTGTTTATAAGGACTTGAAACCATTTTGACTTGAGAGGACCGTGCACGTTTAAGAAATAAATGATAAGGACAAGTTTAAATTTATGGAGCAGGGGTAATGAGGAACTGAAAACTTGTTGCACACTTTGAAAGTTAAACAAAAAGCTTAAACTTCAATTGTATTATTAATGTGCATTTACAACACACAGTAAAGGTACACTGTCCGGATCTTATACTTTGTAGAGAGGTATCATGGTCACACAGACTTATTAATCATGACACATCCTAGGACTGACATTAGTCTATATTATTCTTACTGTCAACAGATCCCATTAAAAGACCAACGATGCGTTAGTCTGTCAATATTTTTCGACTTCCCGACGGCACTCAGCCTCAAGTCTATTCGTTCTTACCGAAGACATTTATCTTCAAAAATGGGTCACAAATATAAAGATTAACTTTTTAAAAAGACTTGCTGAAACAGCTGGACAGTGTCGTTTTTAACAAACGTTACTCAAACAGGAGTAAATAGTGAATTTGTTGGGGACTATTTTCAGCTCCAGATCAATACACATTTGGTGCTCTAGTGGGTATTTCCGGCAGCAGGGCTGTGTATGCGGGATCAATTCAAAATAAACTACAGTGCCCATGTTCATGGTAATTAAGGAACATGTTGCATAGTTCAACGGTGATGCTCACTGATGTGTTTTTAATAGTTTTTTTTAGGAAAAAGGCACACAGGAATAAGATATATCAGGCTTTGGCTAAACAGGCAGTACTCAGCAGGATCAATTCATCGTTGGTTTTAGGAATTCTTAACAATTACTTATGTTTTAGCGGGAGAGTTGCAAGGCCATGCAATTTCTAGATCAACAAAGGGCGGGCATAGTGCGAGGCTCTGCCATGACAACTTAAGAACAAACATGGAGGCCGTTAGAATGTTAAGTGTTGCCTTGTCTAACATTAACTCCATTTTCAAAGGTCAGGACCACAGTTGAGGTGGTGATGAATCGAGCACTTCATTCCTTTGCTTATAAGCCCCCCTTTCTATCTCTATCTGTCTTTATGTGTGGTGGTCTAATCCCTGCCCACCCCCCCTTCCTCCTCCTCTACCTCTCCTCCTCCGTTTCCTGTATTTCTCTCTCATTTCTGTCGTTTCCTCCCCTCCCCTCTCTCTGTAGTTTTCTCTGGCCACTTAATGGAATGCATGGCATTTCCTCCCTCCCTCCCTCCCTCCCTCCCTGTTCTTCTTCTCCTCTTCTCCTCCTCCTTTCCCCATCTTTCTCTCTCCATCCTCTCTCTACCAGCCCCCACCTTCTGTAATGAAACAGAAACCTTGACATTTGTCAACTTAGTCCTCTCATCAACACTTTGCAGTGTTCGGGGGTGGAGGGTTTACTGTAGTGTGGCGTCTCCAGGCTAAACCGTCACTCGCAGCGAGCCCTGACCCCTCGCCCTGTTCTTCACTCTTTAGTTTATTTGATCTTTCTTTCCTTCTTCTGTGTTTCCGTTGGTTCCTTAATCATGTTTCTCTTCTTTCTTTCTTTCTTTGTGCTCACTCTTTCTTTTCTTTACTTTTGTTGTACTTTGTCTCTTTCGTTCCCCTTCTATGTTGCTTGATAATCTCCTTTTCCTTCTTCAACCACTCTCTCCTTCTGTCTCCCTTTAATTCAATTCTCTGCTGACTGATAATTTGGTTTGTCTGTTTCCTTTTTTTCTTCCACTGAGCACCCTCGTTCTCTTTCACTCTCTCTCTCTCTCTTTCACTCTCCAAGTTCATTGATAAGGTCTTTTGCCCCCCCCCCCCCTCGTATTTCATATTCCAGTCCTCACAGCTTGAATCAATAGCAGTTTCGCAGCTAATTCCACAGCTCTACATCAATACCCAAAGGCTCCAGTCTCCTCCACCACCCCCCTGCCTGCCTACTATGAATATTCAAATGCATATTATAATAAAGTGGTTTTTCTAAATGCATTAGCACGCAGAGTGAAAGGGGGGTTCAATCCAAAATGAAATTTTCACCAATTTGAAGGAAGTGACAAACACGTTTGCAACATGATTCACAGACACAAAAAAGAAGCAGATGCTTTATGAGGGATGATAGGTTAGTTTGGCTTCATTTGGATTCTCTTTATTTTAAAAATGATTTCTTGTTTCTGCAACGTGGTGGTCGATTTTTCGGTTAAAACTGCAGGAGAGGCAGAACAAAGCAAGGCCAGAGTGTACCACTAAGAGCTTAATGAAGTGGTTTTTCTACACGCATTAGCAAAGCAGAGACGGGTTTCATCTCAAAAAACTGGCACGTACTCTAACAAAGTGATTGACAGCATAACATTTAAACAAATGATGTTAGTTTTAAAGGAAAGCTAGGAATGATGGTTTTGTTCGTCTGAACAAAACTAATCATATAGGTTTTAGGGTTTTTGATGCTTAAAATTCTTTCCAAAATGTCTGTATTTTGGATAAAAACTCCCACTGCTGAAAGGACAAACCAGGGCCAGCAAGCACCACCACAGCCAAAGACATAGCTCCAACCCCCCCATCTTTTTTCTATCCTCACACATTTTCTCTCCCTTCTTCTATCCCTCTATTCATCCCTCGCTCTCCCCAGCAAATCCAAAAGTTGTGTCGCCATAGCAACAGCTGCCGTCTGCGAAAATTACCTAAATCCCTCCCTTTTTTTTTTTTTCCACTGTGTGTTCCCAGTGACATTCAATGGATACTGTTTTGATGTGGGAACACACGATCGAGTCTGGGGGTGAGAAAGAAAAGAAAAAAAAAGAAAAAGAAGCAGGGAGAGAGGTTGATGTTAGGAGAACAACAGAGCAGAGCAGCAGAGCAGAAAGAGGAGGGATTAGAGGTGGAAAAGCCTGGTGGCCAGACAGGCAGCCAGTCAGCCGGAGAGAAACAGAGAAAAAAGGGTGAAACAGAAAGCAAACACAGACAGGGACGGACGCAGGAAAAACATCCAGACAGACAGTCATGCAGATACATAAAACACAAAACAAACAAACAAACAAAGAGTCAACAAAGACAGGCAAGCCAAGGGCACACAAACACCCAGCGGCAGACAGACAAACAGACAGACAAACAGTGAAGCAGACAGACAGACTGGGAGAGACTGACCCAGCGAGACGGGGCAGCATGTGAAACAGGTAGCAGGCAGGAGAGGAGACAGACATGTGTCGCCATGGTAACACTGAAACCAGTGAGTAAAGGAGAAAGGGAGAAAGAGAGGTGGTGGTGGTGGCGGGGAGGGGGTTAAGAGGGAGAGATATAGGAAGCATGCCGTCCCCATGGTAACACAAACGGAGGGATCCTGAGAGAGGAAGCGAGGCTGACACACACACGCGCGCGCACGCACAAAAAACAACACAAAAGGAACATTAAGTAAGTGGGAAACCTTCATATCCCAGCATCCCTCCCTCCATCTCCCATCTCCATGCAGTGCTACAGCCTGATTTGCATCACCGCGTCGTATGTTGTATGATGTATTTATGAGCAGCCTGAGCCCGCTTCTATGTGGCCAATTAGTGTCTCCAACATGCCATTTATGGGTCTCAGACTGCCAGCGAGCAGCAGTTTTATCTCTGTGATGAAGAAGGCATGTAGTTGTGGAAAGACCCTGACGGATGGTGTAAATTATTACAGCTTGCAGCATTATTCTTGGTTGGATGGCATACAAGGCAATTTGTTGTCTTATCATGTGTGTGAGACAAGGCCAGTTTCCAGGATCTTGGCTGAGTCAATTCGGCAAAGACAATCACATTCAATTGAGATAAAGCCTCGGTGGAAATCATGGAGCTGGGAAACTTCCCCAGAACGCTTATCACGCGCTAGTAATTACTCTTCAGCAAACACGCCAGCAGATTTGCAACTATTGTACCACTTAATCAGAGCATTGTGAAAGCAAAAAGGCTTGTGGCAGAATGTGACGAAATGAGTCAAGTTGCTTGACCTGAATGTGCTGCTGACTACAGCGACTGTCATTGCCAGAAAAAGAGTCACCAAACGCAGCCTGCGGAGTTACACTGAGAGCTGGTAGTGGCAGCATGGTCTCAATGAGCCCACTGTCATTGAACAGAACAGTGCACAACATGGGAAACAGCACAGAGAGCTAGCAGCTAATGGCTAACCAGCTCCTCCAGTTGGCGCCTACTGCTTTCAAAGCTCATCAAGAGCTGCTACAGCTGAGCTCAGATGGAAACTTTGTGGAGCATTAAAATGCTTTTGGACAATACTATTAAAATTGTCACGGGCCCCCCGGTAGCTCACCTGGTAGAGCGCGTACCACGTGCTAAGGCTGAGTCCTTACCGCAGCGACCTGGGTTTGATTCCAGCCCAGGCCCTTTGCTGCATAAATTGTTGCACAAGTAGTTTTGCTCTTTGTTTTATTTACAAAATAATCCATCTTAACAAACCCCATCAGTATTCACAGAGCTCGCATGCTCTTCAGAACACAGACTGTTACCCCAGGTATCATTGAAAATTCCCCCTTTCCCAGACGTATTTACCATTGTGTTGGGTCATTAATGCATGCTCAACTCATAATTACTATATTTCCAACAGCACTTTAAGGCAGCATAATTGCAGTGTGCGGCAGATGGCTGTTGGCTAACTGGCTTGCAGTTACGCCTAATAGCTATTTGCTATCGGTGTAAAACAGGCTAATGGTTCGCTGGCCAGCAGCTATAGCTTAAAATAGACAGCTGTCCTGTGTGGGCTCAGCCAGAATTGAAATGACTATGTGCTCCTCATTATCTGCTGCGGTGAATTCACAACACAATGATTGTCCATAAAAGCAAAAGAGAAAAAAAAGTCTATGTCTGATGTCTGAGTGCACTGAAGCTAAATTCAAAAAGGTTAATTTATGCAGAAAAACTGGACCATGTTTATGTTTAATTATAATAGCCATTCCTCTTGGAAAATAATTATCCTTGTGAAGTTGAGTATAACAAATGTAAATCATTAATGAGTGTATATAGCATACACTAACTGCTGTTCAAAGCCAGAGTGTCTGGATGTTT
The DNA here is from genome assembly GCA_005408345.1 of Macquaria australasica. Lineage (NCBI taxonomy): Eukaryota > Metazoa > Chordata > Actinopteri > Centrarchiformes > Percichthyidae > Macquaria > Macquaria australasica. Next base: position 380,299 of record SEMN01000252.1, on the reverse strand, counting down.
ATAGGCAGCATGCTTCACAAAAGACATTCATGCTGTTTTTGTCTGCAATTTCATCTTCCAACTCAAGAGGGAAAAGAGGGGGAGACGGAGAATGTATATTCCTTTTCAAACAAGGAGACTAATTACAAGGGATTAAGTAATTGCATGGGGAATAGTCAGGAAATCTTTCTCAAAACCTTTTGTTCCAAACCCCATTAATTTCACCCTTCTCCGTCTAGTGTATAACGGGTTGACTTTATGTGAGCTGTTTCAAAGGACAAGTCTACAAGATATTTTCTGTGCTGTTAAGAAAACAGCAGTTCATAAAGGCAGAGGCGCAGAACAGCTTCAGTGTGAAAGACTTGAGGCTGAAAAGTCATGCGCCCACACTCTAACTTTACAGAGGAGGCATTTTATGTTGGGAAAAGTTTGATGAAAGTACACTACCTTTTTAATAATTTAAAACAAAATTATTCTTAGGCTGCTGGTGTGCTTTGTAAAAACTTGTTTAAAAAGTATGTTTAAAAAGTAGAGTGTGAGTTAGTGTCACTTGTGTCAAGGTCCAATTACAAGCTTCCCATGTAGTTGAATATCTCCATTTGAATAAGACTAAATTATATATTATGTATAACTGCATGACTGTGGTGTTGATGAACATTTTTTGTCTGCAATGCAGTGCACAATATAATATATTCTGCTTCCCAAATGCTCCTTTTAATCTATTAGAGCCATTTGTAGGGGTATAAAGCAAAGCTCTTAATGTACTGGTCAACAGAGTGAGTAAGGACTTAAGTGATTCAGGATTCAGGAACATATCAAGCTGCTTTTGTATCGACAGAGGCCAGTTAAAGTGTTTCAAGCACATACATGTAGAGCTGAAGAAGAGCAAGAGGAAGGACCTTTAACTTTCTGCTCAGACTTTTGTCACTGCAACTCTCACCTGGAGAAAATGAATGAATGGCAGGTAGAAAATGAATGAATGCTTTACAGTGTTAGTGTGTAGTGAATACATACTACTCAAGCATGCCATTCAGTATGTCTGGTGTGTGCTACTTGGCCAGTCTATGTTTCCCTTAAGCCCAGTTCAGATCAAAGATTTGCGACAAGACGAAACCAGGAAAAGTTGCAGCGTGTGAACTGGCCTGTCTCAGCTCGACTCAAGCCGGTTGATGGTGCCGCCTGCGACTCAGCTTGTCAAATCGCCAGCGGCTGGTTTTAGAACGTAAGGCACGTCACCTGTTTCAACAGCCAATCTGCTTGTAGCAAAGTCAGCTGGTCATCTCGATCCTCTCCTTTTTTATGTTTTCGCCGTTTCATCACTAGAAATGCAACTGCAGCAAGTACTCACTGTCACTATCCCCGTTCACATTTTAAGACGTTCACAAATTATATCCAGCTACAAAAAAACGCCTGAAAAGCCGGCAGTTAGAATGAAAGTACAGAGAGTCGTAGCTATGGAAACGATACGCCTCATCTTGTCTAGTCGCATTGGTGTAAACTGGCAGGTTTCAAAATGATGCAAACGCAGTGCATTGCAAGAAGATGCAAGTCTCGTCGCGAACCTTTGGTCGGAACTGGATTTTAAGTGGACCTCTGTGTCTAAATTCACCATATCATCCACAATCTTCACTATATAATGTTCCCAAAACTAAAGAACAAATATCCATGCCCCCAACCAGAAGAACGTGTTGTGTCTGTTTCATGCTAAGCTCGTCTTTGCTGAAAACATATTTTATCGTAAAACTCTCAAAGAATACACACAGAAATTTGAATTGGTCGATGCAGCCCACCTCCTCTTTGTCCATCATATGAGGTCTCGTACATTTCACATACTAAATATCGCACACAGTCAAGTTTCTGTACTATTAGTGTGTAGGATGAAGAATTTGGACAATCTCACCCCACATGACCCATGTCGACTCTTATTTTGGATCACCATGTAGCTTCCAGTGCTTTTGGGGGAAACAGATCAAGGCCTCTGTGGTCAGAGCTGTCTGAACTCTGGGCCTCCCAATCAATCCTCTCCCTCTCTCTCTGTCCCCCACCTTCTGGGTTTCTCATTGCTCACTCGCCCTCTCCACACAGTGATGGAGGTCATGTGTGGTCAAGAGCTGAGAATGGACAATCAGGCAGCAGCTGTACCCACTATCATTACTGCAGGTCATATCTCACTCTCTCTCTCTGCCGACTCTATACAGCACATCCATATTACCCTGCTCGCTCTGTCTTTATCTCCCATTTACAGAGCTGAGCAGTGCAGTGCAGCAATGTCATTACTTTTTTTACTAGCAGTGTAAGAGATAACAATTGAAATTCAGTAATTACATTACAGTGACTAATCCACTACTTCCACATTATGGGAGGTCAGTTTGCTGCTAGGAGATGGATGGGAGGGATTTTATCAGTTTTGTTAAAACCAAAACCCCCATATTGGTAAACCTTCATTCAAAAATCATCTGGTTTTGTTCAGCGTTGGAGGGCTAAGCTAGGTTTTTGATTGACAGTAAATACATGCAAACTGTTAGCCTGACTGCTCATTAAACCACATTGTCTTGTCTTCTATTACTACACCTGTTAAATACAGAAGATGTTGCAGCTTCAAAGTGGGAAGAGCAGCTGATTCCTTAATTATTCTTATCCCCACTGTATATTTCCATTTCAAAATTTTCTTTTAATAATATCCTCAATGTAGAAACACAATAGTCAACTGAATTATTTAACAATACTACAAATTCATGTTATTGCCATCAGTTTTAATTATTTCTTTCTTCTATTTTCCGGCAGCTTGGTATGGGGGATGGCTTTAAATACTACCATTCCCATAAGCCTCAGCTGTCATTGTATTGCATTGAAGAAGCCAGTCGGGGGCATAAATCAGAGCTGTAGCAAATTTAGATTGATTTGTCATTGCGTCTGGGAACAAAATACCACGTCAACGTTGTGAAGTTCTGAATTGCTACCCACATCTCCGATTTGTTTAGCCCATTTCTGCCTCTTGGAGAAACAATCGACCAATCAGAGCTTTGTAGAAAGGATTAAGAATGGGAACATCATCGTCCTTCATAGGTAGCTGTCTGTCGAGCTACAACCATGAAAACTAGTGACACAAAATGACCACAAACATGGTGGTGTAGATCAACTTACAGAAATAACAACGCTTAAATCGACTCATTTCTTCGATCTTTGTGAAAAATGTACATTTAATTGTTCATAGCAGCCTTTGACCATTGACTTTTTATTAAAGAAGCACATGTTTTCTAACACAGTGGCTCATCTTTTGTGCTGAATATTCAGCCAGGAGAGTTTCTATGCCCATCCAAGTCTTGGACGCGCTCCAGCTGACAGTCACCTCGCACTGTTTATGGAGAAAATAAATAGGCCTTTTTTCAACATGGAAGTGCAAAACAACTCCTCCCACTTATCAACTCTATAAGTAAAGTAATGTAATCACTTTTTCACGAGTAATCAGTCATTAATTAAATCTTTTAATTAACTTGCCCAACACTGCCTAATTACCCTTCACTGCAGTCCTATAAATCCACTCCTCCTTTGCTTATCTTGCCTTTTACATTTTTCTCCCTATATGTTTTTTTAAAGTTTCTCCAAGTCCTTTTTCTCCCTCTCTTCCCTCGCTATTAGTTATGGATCTCGATTTTCTCGACTGGATCTTTGAGTGATCTTTCTCGATGGAGATCTGTCTTGAGTCCGCACTGTGACTTGCACACACACACACACACACACACACACAAACACACAAACCTGCAATCTCTCTCTTTCTTCGTCTCTCTTAGCTGCCACCCCCCCCCACCCCCCACCCCACCCCTCACCCCCCCACGCACGCACACACACACACACACACTTTTTCCAATGGTCTAACTCTCTCTGCTGCACACACACACACAGAGAGAGACAAGCGAACATACAAAATAGACACACTTTTTATTTCCCATGACAACTCTCTCTCTCGCACACACACACACACACACACACACACACCCCTTCTTGTTTCACTCAGTAGTTCATTCTATGGAGATTTAACCAAAAAAACAAGTCCACTAATTTAATGTTTTACCTTTTAGGAGACTTGAGTTTTGTCCCCTAATTGGACTTGAGTCCCCATAATGTGAGTGTATATACAGTATGTCCTCACAACGTAACATTCAATAGGACTTTTTCATCAAAGACATTTTGACATGTCACAGTAAGAAAAGCACAGATGTAAATAACAAAATGAATGATGGCTAAAATCCAATTAGCTGTATCAGTTTCAGGGTCCTGGTATTGTGTGGGCTCACTATCACTCTGTCATGGTTTACGGGGACACTTGAATAGAACAAAGCCATCGTTAAATTTATTATTTATACCTGTGCTTTTGCTACTAAGACAAAACAAAATATCTGCTGTGAGCACACACACTGCAAGGTGCAGCTGTCCCAAAACTGTGGAGTCACACTCGCAGTCTAATCTCCTTTCCAGAACAATGACAAATCTTACTCTGAGATAATCTTCACCTGTGACGCCATAACTTAATTCACCGCCACAGGAACAAGAGACAAGCAGCGTGACGTCACTGTCGCCCTCCACCGCCACCGTTGAGAGCTGCTCACTTATCTCCCCTGCACCCGGGCATATCAGGCCTCACTGAGGGGAGATAGTGTCACCCCTACCACCACCACCACCTCACCCAACCCTGCTCTCGCCTTCTCCTCTCCTCGCCTCATCGAGCCTCACCAAGCCGAGCAGGAGCCTGGGGTGTTATCAGTTCCTGATAGTTATCGACTTACATTAAAACATAAGAGGGGAGAGAGGAGGAACAGGCGGATAGACAGACAGAAGGAGGATGGAAACACAAACAGAGTGGGTGGTGATGGATACCGGCTTTCATCATCTGTAATCATGTTGTCCATCTCCATCTTTAAATCGCTGCTGCTTCTTTTATCACTGTTTAAAATCCACCAAAGGAAAAGAAATAAAAGGGATGGCGGTATGTATTGAGCCTTCAAAAAAAAAAAAACTTGGTCGTGGTGCCCATGCAATAAAATCATTTGGTTACACAAGTTCAGTTTCTGATAAGGGAAATAAGTTTGGAAAAGCCTCTGTGGGAAAGATTGGAAGGCGCTAAATGTTAAATTAAGTGAAAGTGGAGCCAGTGGATACTGGGTCTGTAGGGTGTATAAAATCAGGATTATGATCGTCACACATTGGATTTTTGAAAGAGAAAGTATTAAATATTACAAACTTTTCCTTTAGCAGAAGCTTTGGTTTGAATAAGATATGCTGTCTTAATAGAATTAGTAACTGCCTGGTTAGACGAGGATGAAGGGAAGGACTTGGAATATAATGATATGGTAATGTACTGTATATACAGTATATCTAGTTTAATATATTTTAATGTGGTATGGCAGGGGTCCCCAAGCGTTTTGTCACCACAGACCACTCTTATTTTGACAATGTTCTTGCGTACCAGCCAGCTGAAATAAAGGTTTATCATATGTGTGGATATTATAACATGCACGTTATCTTCCCTCTAAAGCAAAGAAACTCTAAAGCAAAATTGGTGCTTGCAACAGTAATCGTAACACAGCACGCAAATCGAGCTATGAGGGTGATGACGGACTGATGACCTTGCATACTGATGACAGTAAATCAGTATCCTATTGTTGTGGGTGTGACGGGCAGTGATGATGAAATATGCAGCAGAGACAGACCACGCCAGGGTCGAGGTAATTACTGCACAAATAGCTTATAAAGATTCATAATTATAATTCAGTTTTTTGGCCTAATTATATAGCTTCCTCCTGTAGGCCCGGTAGCATCTGTTCTGTGGCCAAGTACCGGTCTACAGCCAAGTGGTTGGGAACCACTGTGGTGTGGTACTGTATGATATAGTGTGATAATATGGTGTGTTATATGGTGTAGCATCTTTTAATGAATTTGTTTTTCTACTGAGTGTCTTACTTACGGTGTGTTCACTTAATAATGATAAAAACATATAATCAACAGAGTGTGGAATTATTAAAACATTTATATATCAGTGCCTATATGGTACCTATGTTTGGTACCAATACAATAATTAAAATACTCCAATACTTTACTTTGAGAAATATAAATGTGAATTTCTGCAAACCCCTTTATTTTCATTGAACAAAAGAAATTAACGATCTACAATGTAAAATGTCATCTAAACACAAGCAGCCATATTTCCAAAATCAAATAATCTAAAAATTGGCAGAATTTTTATTTAAATCAGGAACTATCTGATCAAATAAGTAAACAGAATAAGTAAACAAGATTACCAATCTGATGGACAGGAAAGAGAGGGGGATGACATTCAACAAAGCTCCCCGGCCAGATTTGAACTGGTGATGTTGCTGTTACATGGTACGCGTCTTAGACCCCCTGAAAACCATGACGCCCCTCAATTATACATTTTAGTAGAAGCATTGAATCCAGTACCCAGCCCCGATGATCAATTGTCAAAATTGTGTTTGAATAAACTGTCAGTCACGTAATCACTTTGTTGTTGCCATCAGTTGTGTCATTGATGGCATGGGACAGTGCATTACAGTATTACATAATGTTTGGAATAAGTGCAAGTACACACACATACACACACACACACACACACACACACATAGTTAACCAGCAGCGTGCATAATCCAGGGCAAAGACAAAAGGGAAAACCTTGTGATAGCGATCTTGTAATGGATCAGATTGATTTAATTCACTGCGCCGGACAATTTCTCATTCTTAATCCTCAAGATGTCTCTGAATGGATTTTATGTGGGAGGCCCATTCAATTGTTCTCTCTCACCTCCACACATGAGACTCTCAGACGGCGAGCGAGCGAGAGAAAACACAGGCAGACAAGGAAACAGAGAGAAAGAGAGAAGTAGAAACATAAACTACCTCCACACTCAGCTTATTTGATCTCGCAGCCCTTTTTGTTGACATTTTCCCTCATATAAAAGTGCTTTAATGCTTGATGTCTGCATTTCTTTGAAAGCTTCTCCTTGGAGAGGGTGGCCAGTTTGGTTTCTCACTTTCCCTTCCAAAAAAAGCGTAGAAGGGTTACTTCCAACCTTTTATCACTTTTATTGAATACTCATGCAGAGAAAGGAGCCCCACTTTATTTATCCTTAGAGGACTCTGTCGAGGGCGGAGCGTTGTGCATTGCAGAGTGCTGCTTGAAATATGCTGGAAATGCCTGGAAAACTCCAGGCCCTGCTCTCCCAGGAGAGCCCCATCTATAATAGGCCTGGCTGTTTCCCTCTGCTCCCTCGCTGCAACCCTCTCCACACATAAATCTCTGCTCCCCAACCCTGCTCTGCTCCTCCTTCACTCCGGTTAGCTCCCACTCCTCTTCTGCATTTCACTCTTGCCCTCATCCACACTACAGCATCTCCCTTCTTTCTTTTTCTGCACTCCTTCCATTAGTGTTCCTTCCTCAATTTCAGCTACTCCTCAACTTTCTGTCGCTCCTCACCTCCATTCCTCCCGATCTCTTCCTTCCTTCCATTTCCTTCCATCCTTCCTTCCCCTCTTCCTCCTTCCTTTCTTCCATTCCATCCTTCCTCCTTCCTCCACTTTCCCCCCTCCACAGTGTTTCTTCCATAGTCTCCATTTGTCCTCCATTCCTCCCTCCTTCCTCCACTCCTCTGCCCTCTTCCTCCTCCATTCTCCATTCTCATCCTTTCTTCTCCTCCTCATCCAACCTCCTTCAGACATAAATCTGCTCCCAGACTGCTCCTCCTCCTCCTTCACTTTATCTTTCCTCTTGCTGTCCTTCTGCATTCCTTCCTGGCCTCCCTTCCTTCCTCTTCCATCCCTTCCATTTCCATTCTCTCCTTCCTGTTCCATTTCCCTCTTCCCCCTTCCTTCCTCCTCCATTCCTCCTGTTTCCCTCCTTCCTTCCTTCCATTCCATTTCCTCCTCCTCTTATCCACTCTTCCCTCCTACTCCCTTCATCTATCTCCACTCCTCCCCCCTGAGACCTCTTCTCTTCCATCACCTCTCATGGTCCCTTCTCCCCTCTTTCTTCCTTCTTTCCATTGTTTCCTTCCTCTCTCATCTGTTCCTGCCCTCCTCCTCCTCCATTTCTTCTCCCTTCCATTTGTCCTTCCTCCTCTGCCTTCCTTCCTCCAATCTCAATTTCCACCCTCTTCCTCTCTTCCTTCTTCTTCTTCTCCTTTATATTCTTTCTATTGTAGTTCTTCACATGTCTTCTCTTCCTCCTCCTCCTTTCCCTCCAAGTCCACTACTCCTCCCTCATTCAGGCTGACATATCAGCCAGAGTGACGGGTGTCAGTCCTAATACCAGTCGATGCTCTCTGTTAGGATCTGCGTACTCTCCAGTCTTTCACTCCCACACACACACACACACACACACACAGTCAGCCCGTGCAGAGGAGGGAAGGGGGAATTTGCCGATGTCGTTTTACCAGATTACTAGATTATTGCAGGCATTGTGGTGAATTAAGCGGCGGCTAATTGTGGCAGTTATTTTATTTATTTATTTTAATTGCTGTTTCTTGTCACCTCAGATTACGCCTCCCGCGCCATAAGGATATCAGATCTGTCAGGTACTGGAGGGCTTTGAGATGAGGCCCCCACACACACACACTTAAATCCGCCACCGCTGTGTTGTTTGAGCCTCCGCTCTGCTCTTAAACAAGGCATGCCATGCCATTTTTAATTATCTTCATTTGAGAGTACAGCGTTTTTTATTGAAGTGGATTTTTTTGCCACCCAATTAGAGCAACAGAGTCAGTCAACCTTTTATATTCACTTTTATGGCATGATCAGTACAGTATGGCACTAATGGCCAAGGTTGGGGGGGTTGATTCATTCTGTGGCCGCTCATGCAAGCAATGCTCATCAGTGGTGCTTCAGATGATAAAATCCACCAATAAGACAAATATGTTCAGTTGCTTTGTGTATTGAACAACAGTGACAGTACAAAAATCAAACTTTGGGGCCTTGATTAATATTGTTCTGCCTCAGTCTTCAATTTGTTGAATTTCTTGGGGAGGACAGTCTCTTTAAAACACTAGTGTACAGTACAAAAGGTACATTGTGCTTTAATGGCCCATATCAGTTTAATTTGTCTACTAAAAAGCCTGAGGGTGCATACACACTGCACTGGTGTTGGTGGTGGGAGGAGGTCTCAATAGGGGCCAAATGTTTGCCCTGGGGCCAACAACCAGGTTAATCTGCTCACTCAACAGTGGGTATCCCTTGCAAAATCGCTGATTGAATAGCTGAATTTGTTAGAAATTATATAATCCCTCTTGTCTTCTAATATGCACACTACTGTAGTGTGTCCAATACTGGAAAAAAAAAGCCTGTATGAGGTCATGCTGGTGAAATTGAATAAAGTAGTGGTTCATTACACAGACATAAAAAAAA
>SEMN01000252.1:328412-365912 GCA_005408345.1 Macquaria australasica | reverse complement strand
TAATGGACTACTAGAGTACTATCTGCGGTGACAGTTACTTTATGGTATCACTGTGATATTTCCATTACAGTGTATTACTGTAACCTCGGAGGTGTGTCATACTGTATGAACTAAATCAATAATTATAGTGGCTTCAGCACAGTATGTCATTTTTAATTGCTTATTGCTATCACACTGTGATTCCCATCATTTTCAGCAGGAACTTTCAGTAGTAGGTGTCTCAAGCATCCTATGTTGTGTTTAAAGTGACTTCATTTTGGGAAAGCTTGGGGTCAGATATTCCATTTTACAAACATGTTAAAGAACAAAAAGCTTTACGGCCGCTTACATTCTTACAGCTACATGACTCAACAGTCTGCAAATATGGTGAAATCAGTATTTTAATCAAAATTGTGTCTCAAATGAGGCCAGCTTTGGCACTGCACACTTGTTGGCATCTGTGTATTTTGTTCAGTTTTAACTAGATCACAACAGCACACCCTTTTGAACACGGAATAAGTCGGTATTTAAGAACTTTACAAAAACAAGTCCTTTATCCTCAAACAGCTGGACAGACTTATGGATATCCATCTGTGTGAGGACTGTGACCACTTACTGTATAATTAACTAGTAGCATGTGTACAGTGTAAGGCTGATTATTAACTTCCACCTCCACCAGTATCAACGTGGTAACAATATTTCCCCAACCACAGTCCATACTGAAGTGGTGGAGGCGGGGAAAAGATAAGAGGAATAAATGGAAACCAGAAGGAGAGAGAGAAAGATCCAGACTGTAAAGCAGATGTATATTTTTGTCTGTGACAGAAAGAAAGCATTATTTAATCATATATTTTAGAAATAATGAGATTGAGACAACTGCCGATATGAAATTGAATTCAGAGAGAAAGTCAGTCAGTGGTTTTCCTAATTTTATAACCAACCAACCTTTTTTTTTTTTTTTAACAATGGACTTTGAATTATTGCATTGCACTGCCCTCTGTTGGCCATTTTTGAACAAAACAAAATGATGGCGTATGGCTTTTTAGAACCTGTTGATAACTTATACAGTCTTACATTCAGTGATTATTGGATTTGTGGGCTATTTTATCATATCCATTATTTAGTGAAAAGATAATGTTCAGAAGTTTTCTACACAGTCACTTAGGAAACAATGCTTGATGACAAGGAAGATACTTACCATTTGAAAAATCAGGATTTGTTACAAAAATTACATCCTAAAAGAAATACTATAAGTCCAAGTCAAGTAACCCACCCAAGTCCTTGTTTATATAATACTAAATTATTAATACAATATTAGAATTTTAAATACTAAGATTTGGGAAATATTGATGTCTATATTTCATGTGAGCTTTTCTTTGTTTCAAAACTTGATTTTGATTTTGGACATTTTCTTGTAAACTGTGACGTACTGCAACAAGAAAATGACCAACGCAGGCAGAAAACAGATTACCCTCTGGATGAACATTGTAGTATTTTGGATCAGATCTGATGTTAAAAGTTTCTGAACAGGAAGAACCAACGACAAGACAGGTGAAATTAACCCAAATGCATGTTTATTGAAGTCAACAACTGAACTGGTATTTTAACAAAACAAAAAAAACAAATTAAACAAATACTGTATGAACATAACAGCCAACAGACGCAAACCCACCACAGCATGCGGTTGGATCTCGCCTTGATGACATCATCAGCCATTGTACAAATTAACATACATGACAGCACTATTCTCATGTGATATGGATATTTATTCAAAAGGAAGACTTGTCATCCAAAATTATTAAGTCTGAAAACAAAGACGTCATTTTAGTCATTCAAATAATAACATTTTTGTGAATGCAACACATGTAAGAGTGTCCGGAGTCTGTTTGGGTCAAATAATACACACCTCACACTCATACACAAACACACACACACACACACACACACACATACGTACAAATACACCATAGTCACAGACATCATGCCTGCCGTGCATGTCCAGATAGGTGTGTGGATGTGTATGTACCCAAAGCGTGTGTGCAAAGTGTGTATGGGTGCACTTGTAAGAGTATCTAGTAAAGGCAACACTATATACATGAAATTCTATAAAAATGGTTGTTGAAACAATAAAATACGCACAAAAACAAATTCTAACCTTCAAGTTTTGGAAAATCTAATTTAAAAAAAAAAAAAAGAGAAAATGATTATCAATTGAATTGAAAGTAATACTTTTAAGATTATGCACACCTCTTACAAAACATAATTTAAAAAAAATCAATTTGTTTATACTACAAAAAGGAAAGAGATGACTGGCAGCTAGTGTGCGACTGCCTGAAGAGGACTTGGTGAGAGTCAAGAGGTGGGGCAGGACAGCTCGGTCTGACTGAAGACGAGGGGAAAGAAAAGCTGATGTTTGCTGGCATCTGGTGACAGCTAGTCATTACTGCACTGATGCAATGAAATATGAATTAGACTGACAGCATGCCCCAAGTCAACGCCATTGCACCCCTACATGGTTTTAATGTAGCAGTGGAGAGGGAAACCAGAGTCCTAGATCATCAGTTTTCTCAGCATTATTCCGACGGACTGCAGTGTTGAGGAGGTACAGGCGGGTCTAACTGGGACAGGGTCTATGTTTGCAGATCAGAGAACAGCAGGGAGGTCAGTCTGGGCAGACCGCCGCTCTTGTCTCATGAGAGATGCTTGTCGGCACTTCTTCATCTCCGACACTATCTACATTTCCAACCGTTTCTCATGCAAGCTACATGCTAGCACATTAACCAAGACGAAGGACAGGACGATAAATTACAGGCAAATACATGTACAGGTCCATTAGTTTTTAAAAGACACTACAGTTTGTTGAGTATGAGGCAGGTATTCCCTTCTCCATTCACAGAGAGAGACTCTGACTGGGGTTAAATACAAATCAAAGGTTTACTCTTCAAAGTTGACAATAAACTCTGTGAGACAAAGCCCGTCCTCTGGTCTGCAGACATGAACACTGTGAAAAGCTGGAGAGTGTTGCAGAGCAAACGCAAGATAAACAGTGCTCTGAATTCTTCGAAGTATTCACCTCGGTTTGTTTAAAGCTGTGGTGCACGTACAAACAGTCTCCAACTGAATTCAAACACTATTTACAGCCAAGTTTACTACTGCGTCAACTTAGCCGCCCCAATTCCAACAGAGAGCTCTAAGAAGGAAAAAATACTATAGCTGACCCTGCTTCAGGTAGCCTCACCCTTTGTAGTATAGCTAGCTTATAGACGCACTAGCCGGGCCACTTGCTTTCAAAGCAGCTAGCTAGGTAGCAGTTTAACGACAATGTGGGGAAAAGTACGAAAAGCACAATCCCTGAACGTTCCCAAAAAGGGTTGTACAAAAACTATCACAGACATAAACTGTCTACAGGTAGACTGACAACAGCAAATGGATTCCTCTCCGAAACACTCCCAAAAAAACGCTGCAGAAAGCCATCAGCGCACGCCAGCAAGACTTAAAGGCGCTACTTCTACTGTAGGTTTACGTGGACTCCTGAATGAGAGAGAGACCAGCAAGGAGATTCAGACATCGATCAGAGAAGGAGGGGGGTGCTGGGACGAGGGGGAAGGAGTGAGGAGGAGAGACCGGGTGAAGGTGGATCAGGACGCAGACGGGATGATTGATTAAAGAATGAAAAGAAATGGACGAGCGGAGCAGAGGGAAAAAAAAAAAGAGAAGAGGACATTCAAGTTCCTAAATGACTTTCTTCAGTGTTAGTGCAGCCCAGACTCCGGCTCGGCAACCTTCCCACCAAGCCAAACCTTGGCATGTGTACAGTCTGGATCCCAGAGCCTCTTAGTTAGATTGCAATCAATTTCCACGACCGGGCCAAGTGGAGCTTACCAGTGCCAAGGCTAACTCCCAACCTTAATAAAACACTGTTCATTTATGGGAACCTTTTGCTAAGCTGGCGAATGATTCCTGCTCGCAATAACACACACACACAGAAAAAGAAAAAGAAACAATAGCAGAAAGGCTTGTTTTTTCTTTGCCAGGAACTTTGTCATAATGCATGTAGGCAGTCCTGTCTGGCCCCGTATTGGAAAGCAAGCAAGCATTTTCACCTCCCCGAAGCAGCGACCGTGCCAGCTTTTTAGAGGAAGTCATGATATCACTACTCAATGAATTTAGTGCCAGGTGGCCTCGCCAAGACAAGCAGTCTGCTGCAGGGAGAAAAATGGCGGAGGCGAGTTCAGCGGGGCATGGTGGAAGGAAGACTACAGCAGTCCATATGCGCCGGGCAGTGATACTCCAGGAACACTCCAACAAACACTTTGACACCTTTCGAAGCCGCGTTCGACTGAGGTTTTGCTACAGTTCAGTGTTTGGGAGCAGAGGGCCGTCAAAGCAGGGAGGAAATGGCGGCACTGAAGGTGGCGCGCAAAAAAAAAAAAGGGAAATAAATGAATAGCATCAAAAGCTTGAGTCTCAAAATTAAAATACAAGTCGGAAATTAGATTTATGGACTCCTGGACTGACGAACCGACAGACACTGTAAACTGTTAACACTGACAGTAACACACTGAGACACTGAGGAGAGAAAATCTCTCATAAGTCCCAAAATCCGAAAGGAACAAAAGAAAAAGAAAAGGAAAACGTTCCTCATACAAATATTTGCAGTTAAGGTTAGTTTTCATCGCAACATCATCATCGTTATTTTTATATTTTTCCCCCCAGATAGATTGATAGTTTCGACTCTGCATTTCCACGCATGTAATAAAAACAGGCAGGCTTTTTTTTTTTTTTTAGAGTATATAAGTTACTGTAATGCAGTAACAGACTGTATGAGATACAGGAGAGAGGGAGATGTAGAAGAGAGAGATAGAAGAAGGACAGATAGAAGGTAGAAAGAGGACAGAGAGAGAGAGTATTTACAGCACACCAAACATTTTCTGTCAAGTAAAAAGAATGCTATATAATTCTATATATATATATATTTATATATGTATACTGGAGCCCCTCAGCTTGGTAGCGCAAGGTGGGAATGCTGTTTTTGCATGAGTGTTGCATGTTGTGTGGTGCTGCGTTGTGGGAACGTACCAGGGTCTGTGAGGATGCAGGAAGAGGTTTGATGGCATAAAAAAGATTAAACTGTGAGAGGGGGGAGATTATGTTTGCCAGTCATAATTTGCTTTGGATGGATTCCTCTGCCGCTAGAATGTTTACAGAGGGATACTGCCTTGTTAGATGGAGTGAATGGGGACACAAACGTGAAAAGACGGAGCTGGTTTGGCTTAAATGTTGAGGCGACAGGTTGGTGTGGTTTGAGGAGTGAAGTGTCAGCTCAGGAAGCCAAGGAATGTGACTTACAATTTTGCTTTTTCAAGGCGCCGACAGTTAGAAATAGGATACGATGCTTGTGTAAAAACGTGTTAATGTGCCATTCAGAAATAATACAGACAAGTTAGTAGGAGGCTCGTGTTTGTTAATCTGAGCATCTACAAGCATTCAAATCTGTGTGAGAAGAGTTTTCCCCAAAACTGACTCATGTATGTATGTTTGTGTGTGTGTGTCTGTGTGTGTGTGTGTGTGTGTGTGTGTGTGTGTTTGAGTGTGTGACTTCAGTTCATCCGTATGCCAGTGCAAAATCTCACTTCCCTGTATCAGTTCAAAGAGGGTAGTACCAGTTGAAGCTCAGCTCATTATCCTGCCCACAGTTCTTTACCTCCCTTCCCCTCCCATCATCCCTCCAATCGAGTGAAGAACTGAAGCGTTGTGAAAACAAATGGAGGGTTTTTTCCCTTGACTCCTCCCCTCTCCTCAACTCCATGTCCTCTAGCTTTCCCTCCTCTTCCTCCTCCTCCTCCTCCTCCCGCTCCTTTCCTCCACCGCACCATCCTCTGTCTAGATAAAGTACTCCTTCTTGTCCTCTGCTCCGGAGTGGCCTCCCTCTGCGTTGATGATGGCCGTGTCGGCGTCGGGGGCGTCGTCCGAGCCCTTGGCCTCGTGGGTCAAATATGTTCCTGTGGAATGAGAGAGAGATAAAGAGACACAGGTAGCAAGAGAGAGAGAGAGAGATATGGGGGAGGAGAAATAAGATTGCTGAGGTAGTAAAAGTCAAACACTGGAACTGTAAAATAACGGAAGGCCAGCAGGACAGAGACTGTTATAAACAGTGGAGTGGCAAGATGTTCCAATATGATGTCTAAATGATCACTTCAGGTGGTAACTTTTGCTGCTTTTTTTGCTTTTAATGTGGGTGAATTACTATATAGTAAAGTTGTCTTTAGGTTGTGGGGACGCTGGGAGACAAAGTCCTAAAAAAAACAGCTGATAAAACGGTTTTTATCTGGGTACCACAGGATTTTTCTTTGGAGAGGTTTTATGCCAAGATTTTCAGGTTATTATGGGACAGAACTAAGGTAAAAAGTCAAAAAGTTCTTCTTTTTTTTAACTTGATATCTCCCAGCATTAATTTGGTCTGCAGGTCCAAACATGGCTAGACTTCTATGTTAAAAACTGGGCTAACTTCAGCTAGTAAGGACCTGCTTCCCAGTGAACTGTCCAAATAGAGGTTATAGACGTCTAAAAAGCTTTTTCTTTTCAACCAAAATTAGCCCAGTTTTAACCAAGATGTCTAGATGTCTTTTGTTCTCCAAAATCACCAAATCAATACTTACAGGGCTCCATCAAGCCTTTGTTATCCAAGTAAAGCCCAATTTTTCGATAGCATTTGATTCTACAGTTGATCCTCTTGATAAAATCCAGAGCAACTTCACAACCCAACTTTATTTTCACTGATTGTGTTTGTTTGTACATTTATATACTTACTTTTAAAGTGAGAGTGAAAGTACATCCTTGGAAATAGTAGTTTAACAAAATAATCTTAACTCAAGCTCTACCTTTTTTTTGCTTTTAGCCGCATGTCATGATTTTTATCACCCAACAGACTTAAATTAGTTGTCATGGAGTTGACATCACGTGACCTAAGGTCATGGTAAATGGACTTTCCCAAAGAGCTTTACAGATTGGTCTCATTCACCCATTCACACACCGGTAGTGATGGAGCTGCCATGCAAGGTGCAAACAACTTAGGTTCAGTGTCTTGCCCAAGGACACTTCGACATGTGGACAGGAGGAGCCGGGGAGCGACCCGCCAACCCTGGGATTAACAGACGACCCGCTCTACCTCCTGAGTCACAGCCGCCCTCGTTATTATGTGATAACAGGTGGTCGTATACAATATGGGAACATGCTGCAGCAGTGGGCAACAATACACTGGTGTAACAGCAATGACCCTGGACAAGAGAGTGAATGAACAACAGAAACAGACAACATCAGCTGTCTGAGCACTGGACCAAAACCGGTCACAGCATCGACTGGGAAGGGGTTAAAGTCATGGACCAAAAGGTAGCAGACGGCCGGAGAAAGATCAAGGAGGCACATTACATCTGACGCCAGAGACCATCTTTGAACAGAGTCGGGGTTACAATCTTCCCCATATACGACCACCTGTTGGGTATGACCAAATTTCCATGTTCAGTAAACTCCATTCGCTGATGAAGACTGTGAGATGTCTTTGAAAGCTCTGGAAAAAGCTGGCAACTAGAACTTGAGTTAAGATTATTTTGTCAACCAACTTTTAAAGTGATTTAAACTTTGCAACTTTCTAGGCATTATACTGTGCACATATTGTCAGTTGTTTCATCGGTTGCTTTTGTGCTTCATTAGTGGGAACTATCTGCATGTACTCTCACATAATGGCAGTTAAATGACAGGGAATGACTCAGTTTGCATACACTACAGTAATTGCTCACTCCTTTGCCGGCCCTGCAGACTCGTACACATGCAGTCACCAGACAGTGAGGAGCTTCACACTATCACCCCCCCGATCCCACTCTTCTCTGCACAAGTGCCTTAACCAGCCAGCGGGAGTCACTAATGCAGCGACATGATCCCTCACAGACCTGGCATCTGTGAACACTGGCCACCAAGCGACTGTGTTCAATATTCTGGACCAGCTGGAGGCACCGGAGCTGGGAATTGAATCTGGCGCACTGTGGTGGTGGTCATGGGCAAGTGTTTATCAACTGTGCCACCTGGGTGTTGAACCATGTCTTTATACCCTTTAAATTTTACCTGTGTGCTGCTGGAGACATTTGAATTTCCTTTGTTTTTGTTTGTTTATGTGCTGTGTTTTTGAGACATGAATAAGAGTGAAAAGGGAAAAAAAGTAACACTATTTTGCTGTCTCCCACTCACAAAGCACATGAGCAACAGGGTAACTAACTCATATCATGGCCAGGAAGCAATTACGCTCCTACCACATCACTTTAAATCCCATATTTGAACATATAATTGAAAATATGCTGCTGAAACTTCGCTGACGTCAGGAAATCTAATCTCACAGGAAGTTGTCTGAACCAAAATGTATTAAAAAGGCAATGAATAAACATTCACTTATTGTCATTCATTCATTTTCTTATTCTGCTTTGAGAGTAAAATAAGTGAGGCTTATGCTTAGAATCCATATTTAGGTATGAGCGTATTTGCATTTCTGTGTGTCCCTGCATTTGTATGCATATGCATGTTTGTACGTGTTAGAACCTGGTATGCATGTATCCATATTTATGCAAGCGTATCCCTGTGTACGCTCATGCATACACGCATGAGTGTGTCCGTGTGTGTTCATGTGTCTGTGTGGGTGTGTGAGCAGTTGACCTTTGTGTCTGATGAGGTATCTGCCGAGGACTATGAGGAGGCAGAGCAGGATGAAGACGATAACAGCCACCACTCCTCCAATCACGGCGTGGTCCACCCCCGAAGAGGTCGACATGGCTGTGGGGTCTTCAGAAGAGGAGAGGAGAGGAGAAGAGAAGAGAGGAGAGGAGAGGAGAAGAGAGGAGAGAGGAGAGGAAAAAGGTGAGAGGAGAGGAGAGGAGAAGAGAGGAGAGGAGAGGAGAAGAGAAGAGAAGAGAAGAGAAGAGAGGGGAATAGAAAGGAGAGGAGAGGAGAAAGGAGAGGAGAAGAGAAAGGAGAGGAGAAGAGAGGAGAGAGGAGAGGAGAAAGGGAAGTCATGTAGTAAAGATAAGTATGTAGGAGTCATAATGAGAGAGAAGGAAGGAGAAATGGATGAGAAAGAAGGAGACAAAGAGCGACAGAAAATGAGGTAGAGACAGTGAGAAATAAGGGGAGAGAGGGAAGGAGAGACAGAGATTGAGAGCAAAGGGGGAGGAGGGGGTGGCGGATGAATATTGGTGGAAATGGGAGATGGATGATGAAAGGCAGCAGAAACAGAGAAAGAGAGAGAGTGAGAATAATGAGGAGAGTGACAGAGAGAACGCAGAAAAGAAAAGAACAGGGGGAGCGGAGAAGACTTGTCAATATATAATACCCAGGCACAGAGGCAAACCTTCAGAAGACAAAGACAAGGATATGAAAAAAAAAAATGAAAAAAAAGCCAGGCGAAAGAAAAGGGGCCACCGCGTCACCCTCCATTACAAACGGTTCGTGACTAACATGCAACAGGATTGTGCAGTTTACCAACCAAGTCCCAATCACTTGTAAGAACCTTGTGGGAGCGCACACTGTGGATGTCGGGTAAATTCCTTACCCCTTCAGCTGTGGTGATTTCCATCTTTTCCACTTTAACTGAAGGATTTTATGCTCTACTACGGGTTGAGAAACTTTCAGTCTTGTAGAATCCAAGGCTGGATTCCAAACTGGGGAATGCAGGCAAATGCACCAGGGCCCCAGACCCCCAAGGCCCCACAAGCCCCAGATTCAGTTATTGTGATAATTTGATTACAAATTTAAAGTTATCTGCTAGTTTAATCCAGCCATGATGGATAATAATCATTTACTTTTAGTGCATGTTAAATTGTTAAAAGTTGATGTAAAAGCACACAAATTAAAAATGTATTTTTAAAAATAATTGTTTAGATTAACTTTAAAATAATACAGACATTAATACACTTAAAAAGGTAAACATATAATCAGTATAGAGTACATTTTAAAGAAGTACAGTAAAATAAATGTAATGTAATAATAATAAAATAATAAAAACTACTGTGATTATCCTTATATTAGTTATTATTTACATTGAAGAGGCACCTAGAAATGTATTCTCAATATACTTTTATACTGGTAGAAATATATTTATTATTTATTTTATTATGGATAAATATACTTATTTTTCACTTGGGGAAGCTTGTGGACAAAGTTTACAATTCATGGTGGTCGAGCTAAAAACAGACCTCTTTTCTTTGTCTCTGAAAAGCTGGCATTTTTTTGAAGATGCAAGTTTTTCACTCAACAGCAGAGATTTGAGATTTATTTTTCCTCCCAGTTCACCTCGCTTCAGCCATTTTAGCTACTTGCCCCTCAGAGAAGAAAGCAATCTTCGCGGAAATAATTTGATGTAGCATTTATTTCGCCTGACTTCTCAGACCAGATCAAATGCTGGGTGTCAATTTGAAAGTCACTCAGATAGGCACAACTGGAAAGCAGCACTTCTCATACCGAAAAGCATAGAAAGAAGACTAAAAAACAGATAAAGGAGGAATAAAAAGGTAAGGGAGTTGGAAGGAGAGACTGGCTTGCACTTGATGAATGTTTGAGGGGTCAAACCAACGTGGAGGGCTAGGATTCAACCAATCAGAGGAAGAAACAGCTTGCTTAAACAACCAATCAGATAACAGGAACGAGAGATAGAGGCACAGCAACAGCCACTGATAACCAGAAATGTAGACAAAACTGAAACTGAAGAGGGAAGGAAGGAACACATTACAACCAACTGGGACAGCAAATGATGGGTTGAACGGCCAATTTTGGAGGAAAGTGTCACATTTCAGCCAGTTAGAGAAGTGAAGGGGCATGACAACAGCCAACCAGAGGGCCAGCAGTAGACAGAGAACAGGGAGAAGAGGGGGCGGTGGGGAGGGGAGGCTCTGAGCACCAGTCAGAATGACACACACACACACACACACACAGAAAGTCGAACACACACTCCGGCTGGCCGGCGTGGAGGTGAGAGGGGCATGCTGACGAGGCGAGACTGAGAATGAGCCCATAAATCCTGCTGTCAGCATCAAAGGGAAGCAGACAAGACCCAAGAACACCTCGAAGCCTGAAACCCCCCTCTCCCCTCCCAGCACTCACACACACACACAGAAAAACACACACACATAGAGAAACACACACACACAGAGGAAGTGAAACACTGTGTAAATGACTTGTACCACTTAAGAGGTCATGCTTGTGTGTGTGTCTTTGTGAGATAGATGTGAGTGCCTGGTGCGAAGTGACTGGTGCTGGTGTGAATGTGCGCTGCATATGTGAAGGTGTGCGTGTGTGTGTGTGTGAGAGAGAGAGAGCTTGTGTTTTGAGCCTGTCTGTGCATGTATGGGCAACAACAAAGCATTACGTGGGCAGGAGTATGAAATATTCATCCCTCCGCTTTCAAAGTTCAAAGTGTCCCCAGACTAGGTTTTCTTTTCCAGAATGATAGACAAAAACAGACAGAAACTACAGACAGTCAGACCTACGGATGGACAGAGAGGTGGACGAAAAAGTTAGAACGACAGAAAGTCAGAACGACAGGTGACTGGTGGAAAAGTTATACCTGCACTGTTGTCTGCAGCATCTTCTCAAGTGGATGAGTAGATGGATTGTTGGATGTTTAGATTGATGGATGAGTGGATGGATGGATGGATGGATGGATGGAGGGATGGTTGGTTGGATGAGTGGAGGAGTGTGTGGCGGGGGGGTTTGGGGGATAGGGATTATTAACAGGAAGAAAGAGGGAAACAAGAAAAAAAACATCAAACAGCTGTGACACGGCCACACGAATGCCATTTTTTCCTTAATTGTGTGTTTCTTCAAAGTCTGCTCTTGCTCTCTGATTTGAGTATGTGTTTGCGTTTGCATGTGTGTGTGCGTGCATGTAAAACAAACTTCCTGTGTCTTTGACTGCTCCACAATGCAAGCACAGTTTGTGTACTGAGTAAAAAAAACAGCAAAGTAGTAACTTGAATGGTGTTTGTTTTTCCACTCCATTACTAAGCTTCTCGCATCTCTTTTGTTTGCAAGTGTTTGTGTGCAAGTGTGTAACTCCGATGGTTTTACCTGTGAAAGTGTAAACTCCATTCAGCCGGACGGAAACTGAGGGAGTAAGGGAGGAGGCGGGAGAGGGGTAGGAGGGAGTGGCAGTGGAAGGAGCGATGCTTGCGGAGGAGGGAGAGGAAGAGGGAGAGAATGGCAGCTCGGGGAAGAGGGCGTTGGAGAGGGTGGTGGTGGAGAATTCGGAGACGGGGGTCGACACGTCAGCCGCGGAGGGGGTGGGAGACTGGGAGGAGTCGGGGGAGGGAGTGGAGGAGAGGTCAGGAGGAGAGGAGGAGAAGTAGGAAATGGGATCAGAGCCAGAGCCAGAGAAGACGTCAGGAGTAGAGGAGGGTGGGGTGGAGGAGGACGAGGAGGAGGAGGAGGGAGGGAGAGATGGATAGGTTGCAGAGCCAAGGGAGGGGGTGGTGGTGTCCAGGAAGTCTGGGTCCATGGGATCTTGGGAGGAGGAGGAGGAGGAGGAGGAGGAAGATGAGGCGTAGCAAAGCAAAGCGCAAAAATGGCCATGGATCGAAAGAACGGGACACATAAAAGCGATGGGAAAGAAGCGCAAGAACGAGCGAAAGCGGTTGGATGGTAAGCGGTAGCGGTGGTGGTTATGGCGGCGTGGTTGGATGAGAAAAAAACAAAAACAAAACAACAAACAAAAACAGGAGGGAAAAAAACGAAAGAAAATCAGAAGAGAAAAATGATGGAAGTACAAGCAAAAGCCACAACAAACGACAGAAATAAAAAAAACGTGATGAAGAAACATAAAAGAAGATATCCTCTTTCTCTATCAGTCCCCCTCTTCCCCACCACACATCCCTCTTTCTGACTGTTTTTCTTTCCTTCTTTTCTTTTCTTTTTTTTACCTTGCACCAGGAGTGTGTACTCCCCCTGGCTGTTCCCTATGCCGTTGTCAGCGTGGCAGAGGTAGACACCATTATCTGATTTGTTGAGCGTCTCGAAGAGCAAGAAAGCACCGTCGACTTTGGCCAGTGGGGGGAGCTCTCCATCCTTCTTCTCCCACATGTAGGAGGTGGGCCTGAGACAGGAGGGAGGAAGAGAGGCACAGAAAGAATGAGAGTCCTGAGTTGAACTGTACATGTTCTGCACATTTTGCAAAAAAAAAATAAAGTAGAGTTAAATCAAAAGAGGGCCGAAGTGATGAGAGGAGAAGGGAGCTGTGACAAGTGCTGCAGGAGAAAGAAAAAAGATGAAATGATCAAGGGTGAAGTAGAGATGGAGAGGGAAAGAGGAGAAATGGTTGGAGGAGAGGTGAGGCTCGGAGGAATGAAGCTGGAAAAAGAAAAGATAAAAGCGGAAGAGGAGAGCAAGTGAGAACAAGTAAGAGAAAGAGATTGTTACAGTAAGAAACTAGAGAAGGGACTGAGGGAGAAGGAGAGAATGAGCGAGAGAGAGGGAGAGGGGTGAGAGTCGTTGCAGCAGACAGTAAAAGTAAAAAAAAAAGGAATGATGAAGAAAATGATGGAAAGCAGGACGGGGGTAAGGAGGAGTGCCGCAGCTTGAAGAAGAAAGGAGAGTAAAAGAGATGGAGGGAGAAGAGGACAACAGAACAAAGATCAGCATTTCAAATCAGCCTGCGTTAAAAAATCCATTCTGCATAACAGATTGTGTATGAGAGAGATAGCGAGACGTGCCTTGATAAAAGAATCAATTATGTAAATGTGCCGGTCCTTAAGCGCTGTACAGTAATTACAATGACAGGGAGTCTGAATCGGGGACAGACCTGAATGGGTCGGACTGATTAATCGCTCTTCAAAATGTGAAAAAACCCTCAGCGACACCTAAAGGTGCAATCCGTAAATTCATGATGGAGGCCTGGTGGCTATTTGTGGTTGTACAGAACCCGTTAAAGGCAAGAACAATACATCTCTTAGACCAAGCTCCTTCAGAGCAATATTTTAAAATCTAGTTGGATGTTTCTGAGAGGCAAAACCTACAACAACTCTATGTGTTGTTGCTGCTGGGTAAAACTGACTGAAAGCCAATGAGAAACATCATCTGCTCCCTTGACACCTTCTGCTGAGCAAACACTTGGGAGACTGTAGACTTACAAGGAAGCTCAAAGTGTGAATATGTGTAATTTTAGGAAAATAAATCCTAACAATCCTAAAAAAAGAGCTCTAGTGTTCAGTCAGCTGTCCTGAGGCAAAAAAAAAAAAGAATATTCAACCATAAAGTATTTAAAACAAGCGTGTCCTGATCATGTTTGGCTACATCATCTGGTACCTGCAATAAAATGTAATCAGCTGTTGTATTACACCGCCTCTAAATGCTAGATAATATGCAATTAACTGAACAATTAACTTCACATTTACAGGCTGTAACTCGTGCAGTGTTATTAGACATAATGCTCGAAAGTCGATCTCTGTTATACAGCAGGTAGTTTAAGTGCAGAAAGCTGATTGGTCAGACCGTGCCAATAATTCCCATCATGCATGTCTAAAATCCAGTGTTTTATTCTTGGCTATATGCTCTGCTTGGGTGGAAACTTTTCAATTAGCATGCATGAATTAGTAAACAGTGCACAAAAGTCATGATACGCTTGAAGACATTCTTTATTGCAATTATGGGTACTTTGGTGCTGCATCTGTAATCATTATCACAGTAAAGAATGAGCTATTGGGTGTTTTTGCTAAATTATTAATAGAAGATTTGCTAAGTTATGTTAATGTCTAAAATCTTTGTAATCCAACACTTATTTCTATCAGATCAGTATTTTTACAGTTAGAGATTATTAAAGGGTAAGTCTGGTGTTGTTCATATTTTCAACAAATTCCTGAGAAGACCAGCATCTGTCTCATTACTTTCTGACTTCCATACCCTGTCTGTGGCACTTGACATATTTATTTGCTTAACTTTTTTGATTCATTCAGCTTGCATCAGCATAGTTTCAAGACACATCAGGCAGCTGTTTTCAGAAAAAAAAAGCTCTGATCAACCTCCTGTCACTCCCCGCCCAGCACCAAACAGCAGACGGGCAAAGTCATCTGCTAGCTGGTGCCGAACGTGGCTCATCTAGCTTCTAAAGAGCCAGATATTTCCCTCTGGAGTTAGTGGAGACCAGAATGAAGCTAAAAGGAGAGTTCAGAAACACAACTCTAAATGCTAACGTTGTTTCATGTCTGCTGGATGTGTAAATAAGCCACTGTTTGCTAACTTGTGCGCCATAGCAACCCTATAAGGTGATAAAATGTTTTGTTACAACATATTGTGGCCAAAGTGGCCAAAAAAAAAAAAAAAAAAATTGTAGGTTTAAAGATGGGTCACAAATATATAATTTAATTTACAAAAGGGATAAGTAATTACCTGAAATTGCTAGGCAGTAGCAAAGGTAACTCAAACAGGAGTAAATAGTGCATTTGCTGGGGACTATTTTGAGCTGCGGATTAATACACATTTGGTGCATTAGTGAGTATTTACAGCAGCAGTACAGCGTACAGAGTGCCCATCTTAACAAGGAACAGGTCATCGAGTGCAATGATGTGGCTCCAGTTTTAGGTAGTTCTCTTGGACAACGCTAGAGCGGAATAAACTATATCAGGCTCTGGCTACACAGACAGTACGTGTGAGTTGAATCAATCAATTGTTGCTTTTGGTCTTTTCATGGGATTTGTTAACAGTAAGAGAAATATACTGTAGAATATGGCTGTCCTTATCCTTTCACAGGTTACAGATTACTGTAATCCTGTTACATGTCACCTGCTGTTTTCTAACCGTGGCCATGACCTTGCACACATAAGGAAGCTTGCACGCAATAGGTCAGAGTTATGCAAGGCCTTTTAGCTGTAAATGTGTTAAGTGAACAGTCTTAGGGGGTTTAACTTGGTCAAATGACATCAAGCACTGAAATGTGATGCCATTGTAAGCACTCCTGGGCCGTGCTGATCGAATAGATGGCAAATATAATAGAATGTACAGCACGAATTCCTTTCTCTTCTATTAGAAAGCTCTTGCCGTCGGGCGTCAAGGAAACACAGTAAAGAATTTGATACGGTAAGTTATTCTTTTGAACCTGACAGGATGTGACCACGGAGAGAGGAAAGTGTGTATCATGGAATGGAGTGTGACGTTCAGTGAGTGTGATTGGGGAGGTCAGCGCGAGGAGGAGGAGAGGGATCCGAGTGGCTGGGTGTGGCGGAGGAAAGGTGTCGTCGCGGGGATTGGGTTTTGACTGACAGCTGCGGGGGCAACCTGTATCTATCTAGCTCATCCACAAGCAGCGGTGCACGTAACTGAGCACGCTCTCCCCGTCTCTCGCACGCGCACACACACTGGCTTCCTCTTGTTTGCTCTCCCTCTCTCTGTCTTAGTCATTCGCTGCTTGTCACCAAATCTTTCTGTCTCCTCTCCGCCCACACTTTTCTCCGCTTCCCATCTACCTCTCCCTCTCCTGTCGGTTTGTTTTCCTTCCCTCCCTACCTCTCCCTCCCTTGTCATTTTTTGCCTCGATGTCACAGTCTCTCTCTTCTCTTCTTCTATAGCCTCGTTGTTGTTTTTCTACATACAGCCTCTGCCACTCAGCGTACGCTTTTATCTAAGGCCTCTCTGTGTACTATGAGTTTAGTACATTTTTAGAATGGGTGATCCCAGTGGGAGCTGAACCCTGAACCCTTGCACTGTCACGGCCATTTTGAACTACACAGAACCAATTATTACCAATAGAGCAAGACTATTTCTTATATAGAACACACATCTTTTAATGGATGCTTTCATTCACAGTGGTCCCCGTGGGAATTGAACCCCTGACCGTGGCACACGTGACACACCTTGATTTTCTCCTGTCTATCATTGCTGCCTTGCTGCCTGTAAAAGCACGTCCATGTGATGACAGTCACCTCCTCCTTCCCCGCCCCCAATCTGTTCCACCTGCCAATCAAACTAAACAACTAGTCTTATTCCTAGCCACTCCTGTGATGAGCTGACAGGGGGAGAGAGGGGAGAAGGGAGAGGGGAGGGGGGTGATAGGAGAGCAGAGCGGGAGGAAGAGGAGGAGGAGGGATGGGGATGTTTAGAGGGAGAAGGTGTGAGGAGAGATAGAGGAGAGTTATAGAAAAGGACGGGGAGAAGAGGGGGGCAAGGAGGCGTCGTGACAAGACGGAGAGGAGCGAACGAGCCCTGAGTGACACGACGGCGGAGAGATACCCGATGATGGAGGGATGGAGGGAGGCAGGGAGGGGAGGAGAGGGGGAGGAGAGTGGATCGATAGGGCTGGTTGGCTGGAGGTTCATCTATAATGCAGAAAGGCCAGGGGAAAGAGTGTTTTTGTGTGGGCAGGATTTAAGACGGGGGTTGCAGTTTGTTTGCGTGTCTGTGAGTATCAGAAACATTGTGTTCACACTGTATCAGTGAACACGCGCGAGCTTGTACAAGCAGGTGTTTTCACTAACTGCGCCCATGTCATGTGTATGTTTATGTACGTGTCATGTTTGAACAAGTGACTACCTGCAAGAGAAGGTGTCAGAAACTGAACATGTAAAGTGTGATTGCTTACAAGTGCGTTTCTGTGTGTGTGCAAATTGTCAGTGTTTCTACTTGCACATGCAGCCTGTAGGTGTGTGTGTGTGTGTGCATTTTTTAATTAAATTTTTTTCTGTGTTTTGTTATTGTGTACCTGCCGTGTGTCTGACACCTTTTCAGTAACTAAATGTGGGTGTGTTCACGTGTGTGTCTGCTTCTTTGTATGCTGATCTGAAGTGCCTTTAAATTCTATAGAGACCCTCTACATGACTGGAGTGAAAGCTTTCATTGGAGCAAGGACAGCAGAACCCAACCTGCCCTGTTAATTAGAGTCAGGGCTTCCATCAGTACATGCTTTAGTAAGAGAAAAACAGGCCAAGTTCCTATGTTAGAGGAAGTATCGGCTTGATATGAATGATAATCTATTGGGTTATATACTCAGATTTACTAGACATAAGAATAATATTAAGAACTCGCACCTGGTTCAAGTCATGGAGGTGAGAGACTGCCTTAGTACTGGCTGAGAAGAGATAATAAAAAGGCTACGAGCACTATAAGAAAGGTAGTACATAAATCCTGAATTAACTGCACCGTCTGAAACTGTCCTCACCAGAAGAATGGCAAGCATCAGTCACATGTTCAAATACTCAGAAACATTAATGTTTTTAATGATCAGCGACCTATTGTGGTCCTGCAAAATAAGCAAAGGTGGAAGTAGCATGATGTTACGGCAATTAAAAAAGTGTCTGACCTTGACACCAAACACAGAGGTGTCTCCCACCAACAGTCAACGTTAGTTTTTTGACTACAGAGGTGGCAGATCAGAAAAACATGTCAGAGTCATATGAGTAGTTTTAGAAGGCAATGACAGACACTTTTTGTAGTTAAGCTATGAGGATTTGTTGGTCCATCTGCAGTAAACAAACAGTAAACCCTTTACTGAAGCTCATTTGGGAATTACATTTTCAAGGTTCCGCCTGTCATCATACAGATACGCCACGTGAAGAATGTACCACGTGTCCTCTAACTTAGGAGACTCATGTAAAATATGAGCACAACTCAAATGATCTTAACTCACTCCTTGTTGGCACAGACAAGAAAGCCTCGGTCATGCTGCAAACTGCCTGGAAATGTTGGAACATGACCATGTTGTTTAGGAATTTTACTTGTGTGCTGACAAAATGATATTGCATAGAGGATAATGTTTGGAAGTCCTGTTTGTTTTTTATTTCTTTACTTAAAGGTGAATTTTCTATTTTCTATACTGTTGTATTGAAGTCAATAAACTACCTAATATTTGTGTCTTTGTACATGTGGTGAAAATTAAGTCGGTAGGTGATCGCGTGTGGGTGTGTGTGGTGTCTAGACTGTGTTTAAATCAGTGAAAGTGTGTGTGTGTATATACACGCATATGGGCAGACATGGTGTGAATGAGAGATGTGTGTGTGTGTGTGTGTGTGTGTGTGTGTCTTACTCTGGATTTCCGTTGCCCAAACACCGAAGATGAAACTTCTCCCCCTCTCTAGGCAGATCGCTCTCAGGCACGATCTGCACGTTAGGGGAATCTGCAAGTGGAAGACAAACACACAAATACACACACACACACACACACACACACACAGAGTATATTACATAACACAGGACTCATAACCATACAGACATGCACACAGCACCGATAGTCTCATTCATCTCCGTCTCCATCTACTCCCATCTGCATCCTGTAGGCGTCACCATCTCTCTGCCTCCCACAATGACATAACCCCCCTTACACAACGACATCACTTTCTCTCAGCGATGTAGTACCGCAGTCTGGCCCACAGGGTGGCAGCACCGGCACAGACTCCGACTGTCGCTCCATTCATAGTTTCATTTTAGATGATAACCTGCTCTTCTTATCCACAGTTACTCAACTCTGGGCAAGTGCACCAGCAGAGGAAGGTTAAACTCCTGTGTGGTCATTATTACAGGTAGCTAATGTGAGATTATTGGAGCAGAGATCAAACTGCAAAGGGAGGGTGGAATGTGCCTATACTGCCTAATAAAAGAGAAGAGCAAGACAGGAATAAAAAACAGCAGTTTGAGGTTTCATTTTGCATTTCCCTCTCACATCTGTCTGTCCTCTACTCTCCCTCTCTTCTCCCAGCATCCACTGCACCTCCTCTCCTCCCCACTGCACCCCATTTCCCAGTTGACTCACACAGCACCCGCAGAGCCTGCTCGCTCCTCTTGTCCCCCGGGGCCAGAGAGGGATGGTCGACGGCGCAGGTGATGAGGGCGTTGTCGTCACTGCGGCTCACCTCCAGGGTGAGCTCGCTGCTCACGTTGTATGTGGGATTGTCTGGAACGGACACCACAACGTCTGGACGGCCTGAGGTAACAAGGGACGAGAAGGGGGAGGAGGGGACAGTCAGGAGGAAGACCTGCATCTTAACCACAGACTAGTACAACACAGATACACAAATGCACACCACACGTGAACTAAGGCACAGAGAAAGGTTCTTTAACTGTAATTAGGATGTGGTGGTTTCATGTTGTAGAGCTGTACAGAACTGCAATGACCCCCATTTGTTCCCATTAAATGAAAAATGCCTTTTCTGTGCAGTTACCTTGTGCCCCTGGGTGTTTCGTTCTGCTATCTATCACTATATGCCACATATACTGTATGTCTAACAATGCATTTCCACATATTTTTAGAGCAAAATCACACCTTTTCTCTCCCCAAAAGGATTTTTCTGCTGACTCATTGGGTGAAGTATACAATTGTTTTATCCAATAAAATGTGATCACAGATTATAGGACGACCCTAAAACTTGCCATCATATAAAACCTGCAGGTCTATCTTTGTCCCCGAGGTACGTAGGACTAGCAGCATGTGTCTGAGGTGTGCATTTCTCTCAGTTTGCCAAAAATGTGTTTAGTGTTGAAACACTAGATTAGTCAATTTATGGATCTACAGAAAATGAATCAATAACAATTTTTTTTTATAATTAATGAAGTCATTAATCAAGGTAAACTGCCAAACATCTGCCGCTTCCTGCTTCTCAAATGTGAGGATTTCTATTTTATATCATTGTTCATTGAACATCTTGAGGTTTTTGGACTGTCGGTGAGAAGAAATAAGTAATTTGAAGATACCATCATGGAAAACTATGATGGGCATTTTCATTTATTTTTTGACATTTTATAGACTAAGCTATTAATCTATTAATAAAAGGCAAATTTTCAGATGAATTAACAATGAAAATAACCGTTAGCTGTAGCCCTAAATTTGTTCCATTTTCCAAACAGCTGTGATTGTGGTCGAATTAACTCGAATTGACTCATTTCTAAAAAAAAAAAAGTATAAATAACAACTCCGGACTGTGTCAGTCTTACATCCTGCCTGCATGAGGAAACATGTAAAAAAAAAAAAAAAAAAAAAATTTCAGTTCCCTTCAGTACCCAGAACCCCTGTAATGTAACATCAGTAAACTGCACACAGCGGGCTCATGTTTACTAACCAGGCCAGTCTGTGATGTTTCATGCTGAAGGACACCAAAGGGACGAGAGAGGCTAAAGATCTAATGCTGCAAAGTCCAGCTTTCTTTGGACTCACTTGCTCGCTGTTGCTTAGGCGACCGTTTGCATTTCTCATGATGTAATCCATCACTGAGGACAGAGAGGCAAGGATACCCAAGAACAGAGCTTTCTTTTGGCAAATAAAGACAATCTACAGCATCTTAACTGCAATCTGTTGCAGCCATATTTTGTTATTTAGAGGTCTAGATTTTCATATAGACACTTTTCAATTTTCTGCTGTTTCCCTTTTCTTTCCTTTTTATTTTACATTTCTGGCAGCAGCCGCAGCAGTCTGTGCCGAATAAAAAGAGGAAGAAGAAGAACTGGGCAGGTGCAAGTGGGTCTGAGCAGCAGCGGCACTAGAGTAAGACCAAGCAATGAAAGCATAAACACAGGGGAGACTGTCATCCAGAGATCGTGCTGTACTGTATGAAAAAATATCAAACTGGGTGGTCAGAGCGTGAAAGTGGCTGGTGAATCTTGGAAAGTGGACCGGAACCTTATCACTTTCTCCTGCATGGACTGACACATACACGCATGCACACACAAGCATGGGCACATGTAGGTCAAGCTCATGAATAACATATACACAGAGGAGACAGAGATAGTGGCGGGGGAGCAGATTGGAAAACACACACTTCCACGCACTTTTTCCTCTGTCTCTCTCTCTCTTTCGCTCTCTCTCTCTAACACACAGATATTACAGACCCCTCCTCCACCCTCCCCCTGCAGAGAACTCTTCAAATACCACTGAATCTAATGACATCTCTCTTTTTATTACCATAACCAGTCCTCTGACCCGCAGAGAAAATTAGTTTACTTTCCAGGTGCATTTCAATAATCCTACGCCACTCAGAGGAGTCTTTTCGTCGCTCCCTCTCTCGGCACACACAAATACAGACAGTATATAGCCTTTATTAAAGACGATGGATCTCCAAAACTAGACAAGGGAATGAAGAAATCCTGTTTACTCACTGACTCTTGTGTACAGTATTTTCGAAATCATACAATTGAGTTTTAATACGTTTTTCAGGCCCAAGGGGTCATGGGACTGACTCAACACATTCATTAAGGGGAAAAAAAATAAGATGCAGTCGGTTTAAGCGTTTTTTTCCCAAGACAGCGGTGATGCACATTTCCTCATAATTCACATTTCCTCAGTTCATTATTAGATAATCAGGGTAGATTTGCATGTCAGCTGCTGCAAGTGGAGCAACAAGCAAATCGGACTGGAACGCAGTAACAGGTTGTGTTACACTGGATTACACGCGACTAACAGATTCCTAAAGGGTCAGTCCACCCAATAATAATAATAATAAACCTATTTTAGCCATGCCGATCTTTTTGTTGTTTTGGTTTGTTTTGAGATATTCATCTTTTATATTCCAGTCCTTATCCACATACAGTGGAGTGGAATGAAGGTTTTGTGGATTATTCAGAGTACCCAGGATGTTGTTTCAGGAAACAGACGTTGCTGTTGAATTTTTTTTTAAATGTGATTTTTCAGCACTGTGAGCACCAAAATCAAAATTATATTCACCAACATTGTATTGGAGTACAGGCAAAAAATTTGAAACATCTCAGAATCTGGACAAATTAAATGAAAACTATCTGCATGGCTAGCTACCACTGGATGTAAGTGAGAATACGTCCAGTGAACGAACCTTTAACTGTAGTTACAGCAGCTACAATCATTTTTATATTAATGATGTCCTACAGGACTACGTGGATGAAGCAACAGAGAATGATGACCTGACTCTACAGTTCCCCTTAGCTCTACAGAGCTTTTCAGTGTCTTTCAGCTCAGTGTTTTGATTTTCAGGCCTGCAACCTTACTGTTGTGATATTTCCCTCAGGATTTAGTGAAGACTAACACAAAGCTGAAATAGAGTGAACGGCCACAAACACGACTCCGACAAATGTTTGCTGTTGCACAACATTCAACATATCAACTTTATAAGGTCATAATATGTCAATGTTGGTTGCAGCTTGTTTCCGCTGCTCCCAAGTGGCCAAAAATATCATTTAGTGCAGGTTTAATTTAAGTGCAAAATATGAAAGTTGTACACTCAAGCTCATGAACAAGCTGGGTCTCTACATACACAAGTAGACTATAGAACAGACAGAAAATCTGATGTAGAGCTGATGGTGTAGAGGTCATAATAAAGGTGTGAAAAATGACGATTGTTCACAGCAAGCCTCCATCAGCATAAATTATTGTATATTTGCAGAAAAGCCTGGCCACACCTTGCTACTGATGCTTCCACACATTTGTTTATGTGAACACAATGCTTCACTCTGCGTCCTCAAGTCGCCATGTATGGTCAATTTATATATTATTGCCTTATCACAGGATTCATGACTATTAAAAGCAATTCAAAAGTTTCCAGCAGCTCACAAAAATACCAAATCATTACAAAAACACATCATATCATATCATCCAAGTTGTTTTTAATGACTGATAAATCATTAAAAATAAATATCAATATTCAATTAGTGGAAGTGTGTGCGGCATTCTCCTTCTTTAATATTTAAACTCGACTATACTCCAGCACTTGCTAAAAATTTAATGGGATGCATGTACTTTTTTATTAAAACTCCTATTTCTTGAATAAAAAGGTGGGCAATCGGCACATCCTGGAGACTAACTTCCCCCCAGGTGGTGATGCAGATGCAGATGAGGCATTGGTGCTGCTGATGCTTCAACCCTCAAGTGTACAATCCGCCATAAAATAATCATATTAGGAGAATCAAAGAACTGGGTGCAGCAATTACTGCGTCCAGCGTGTTTGGGCCTTTAAGGCTGGAGAAGCGTGCTTGTGACCATAGGTTCTAGATTAGAGCTGAAACAATGAGTCAATGAATCTCTTTAGTGGATGGAACCAAAATCCTTTAGTCTAATGAGATGTAAAATGTTGTTTTTGTAATCAAAGAAATGAGCCTGCCAGTGGGAGGAGATAGCTTTGTGTGTTTTTGTTGCAGATTCCACTGTGTGACAAAAACTAAAACAAGGAAATTGCCAAGGAAATTCTTGAGAAACATTTGGATCTGCGTGTGAAATTATCCATCCAAATGTTTTTCATTTAGAAAGTATCCTAATGCAGTAAATACTAATTTTGTTACAGTAAAACCTTTTGCAGTCCACACCATTTTATCCACAACAATTTCTTTAATCAAATTATCATTTCAAGACATTTATCAAGTAAAAATCAGTTGTGCTTCCAAAACGTATTTGCAGCGCTTCTGTTTCATATTATTGTTGTCAGATAAGTGACATCTTATTGCTTGTCTTGAATATCTTTGGGTTTTGGACTGCTGGTCGGACAAAACAAGTCATTTAAAGTTGTCTTTTTCACTATATTTTATACATTTTATAGACAAAACCCTTAAAATAATAGCTGTGTTAATAACGAAAGTAAAGATCAGTTGCTGTCCTGTGAATGAGCGAATAAAACTCCTTATTATTCAACAACAACTATTATCCAAGTGAACAAGGCGCTCGACCCCCAGCTCCTCCAGGGAAGCTGTTCAGTCGCCAAAAGCAGAAGACTCTGGTTCTACTTGGCATCTCCGAGGTGTGAAAACATGTGAACAGGCAGCAACACATGGGTTTAACACACCACCTTGCATGCTCAGCATAAAGCCCCGCTTTCCTGGATAAGGGGAAGGTTTTAAAATAATCAAAACAGTCATCACTTTTAAGCTTAAATCGGATTACGGCCAGTGAAAGCGCGCAAGTCTGATTTGAGCGTTCATATGAGGTCATCTAATTTGGAAAGAGATTTAATTAGTCCTGTTATTGGATTACTGGGTGAACGTAGCTGCTAGAACAAAGTTTGGTTCTGTCTTACTTTGTCTGTCTCTACTTCACTTCATTTATTTTACACTTAGAGTCACTAGTTACTTTATACATAAGATTTTAAATACAACCCACATGTGCAGCTAAAATATGACGCATTGTTATCAATGAATTTTCCCAACTTTATATGAAGTTGTTAAAATTTTCTCCAATTCGATCACCTAAACATGAAGTATTAATGCATTTGTAATAATAATTAGTGTTGAAATGATTAGTCAATTGATCCACCCACAAAAAAAAAAAAAAAGATTTTGACAACTACTGATCCTTAAACTCAATTATCAAGCAAAAATTTCAATCATTCACTGGCTGCAGCTTCTCAGTGTGATGTATTACTGTCTTCATTTTATATCACTGCAAAATCTAATATATTCTGGACTGTATACGACCAAACAACCAATTTTAAGACATTATTTTGAGCTTTTTGGAACAGTGATGGTCATTTTTCATTATTTCACTATGAAAGCATTAGCTGCAATGCAGCCCTGTATTTGTTCCATTTCCCAAAGTGCTGTGATTGTGGTTGACTCAGATTTATTCCTTTCTAAAAGGACAAATGACAAATCCAGACTACGTGAGAACCGTTTCTTCTGTTAACACCTAATTTTTTAAATCGTCTCAATCTTACATTCTGCCCCAACATCATTTTTATGCCTCAAAGCTACTTCATGGCATTCTCGAAGCTGCAAAGGCAGGTGCTATATAATATAGCTAATAGTAAAGCAATCTCAGAGGAACCATTGTGCAAAGTACTTTTACTTTTTTGAAATTGTAGATTCTGAACTTTTACGTCAGTACAAATTTTAATGCAGGACTTGCACTTGTAAAGATGAATTTTTTACATTATGTTGCTGCTATTTTAAAGATCTGAGTACTTCTTCCACCACTGACTGTGTCTCCAATGCCTCTTTCTGTGTCGTCTCTTACATTACGTTGCTCCATACGGACACACGCCCATGTACCCTTCGCCATCCGCCCCACGTCCTGCATTATGACAATTTGGGCCGGTATTCAGCCGGTATGGCCTTAAGTGCCACCATAAATCCCCATTATCCCCAATCCAATACATCGATGTCACTAAATGATCCATAGCCCTTTCACGCAGTACAACTAATACAGTCTTCAAAGCTCTTAGCCTTTCATTCTTCTCAATTACCACTCCCTTTCCCGCACTCTCTTGCCCCCCCCCCCCCCATCTAAATCCTCTTTCCGTATTTCTCTCTCCATTTCGTCAGCCTTCCCTCCTCTTTCTCCCCTCTCTCCTGTTGCGCTCTCCGGTCCCCTCTTCTTTAAAACTGGTCCCCCTTCGCTTCATCCTCTGCACCCAGCGCTCCCGCTCAGCCGCAAAGCCGCCTCGCGTCTTCTTCTGTGGTTTTCTTAATTCCCCTTCTGCTCCCTCTTTCTCCTTCAGTCTCTCTCTTCCGTCGGCTCTTTGCCACTTCCATCGCTCTCTCAGTATCCTCGCATCCGCTCCGTATATTTTCATGCACGCACACACACTCCCGCTCTTTCACTCACTCCGTCTCTGTTCTCTGTTTTCGGCAGCCCCTCACTGTCACTTTCTTGACACAAGGCCTCTCTCTCTCTCTCTCTCTCACACACACACACACACTCTCTTTCTCTCTCTCTCTCTCTCTCTACATCTGTGTCACCCTCATTCCCTTCCCTCTCTCTCCTTCTTTGCTTTTACTGTCAGTGAAGCTGTCAGAGAAGCAGTGGTGAGCAGCAGTCTAAGGGCTCATCTTTCCAACATTCACACACACACACACACACTCTCACACGCACACACACACACACACACACACACACTGCAACTACAACTGCATGAATGAGAAGCTGTAATAATAGCACGCTGACCCGTGGTGCTCTTCCGCTATCTAGCCGGAGATGAGCACTGTGTGACAGTTTGTGTGTGTGTGTGTGATTATCATCTGTCCATTACCAGTGCGTGTGTGTGTGTTAAACCGGAGGGGTATGTGTGTGTGAGAGAGTGTGTCGTTCCAGCAATGACTGATTGGTGTTGTGTGGTGTCAGGACGGCTGGGCGAGGCCTCGAACACACCATCACTCACATCGAGTTGATCTCCTTCAAATCTCTCTCTGTCTGTCTCTATTTTTCTCTGTTCTCCCTTTTTTTAAAGGGTCGTTTTTCCAAAATTACAAAACAGAGCCAGTGTCCCTGTTACTATGGATGCAACCCTATCGCCAGACAAGACCGTTGATTCATCAAAACCCTGGATTACGTTCAGTGACAGAGTTTTTTTAACATTCATTGCCCACGTTTTAAAAATTATTTCTTTATGCAATATCTTTGCATGGCAATGGGAAAGAAGTTATGGCATATAAACTATGGTTAAAGGGGCCCTCCACTAATTTTATAAATGGTGTTTAGTTTACTGGTCATGAGAAGTAATCAGCCTGTGAAAACAGTTCTGCAGGGCAAGTCTGAAAAAATAACCCTGATGATGTCATTTCAACTTGGGCTTAGAGACTTTTTAATAATTATAATTATTAAATTAATTATTAATGTATGGATCCCGTGTTTCTGGAGATTGGCCCAATTTTGACACTTCTTCAAATCTGTCTCTTGTGAGTCCCCTAACCTAATGGATGTGCAACAGAGACACAGCACATTTAAGTCCCGCCCACACTGGAGGGAAAAAAAAAAGTCATCTCTCTCCATTGACTGTGTATTGTGTGAAGGTGCCTCCTTGTCACTTCGGTCTGCTAGCAAACAACAGAAATGTGCCTAAAAGCTGCTGTGTGGTGGGATGCACTACCAACAGGGTAAAGAACCCAGAACTAAGTTTTTATAAGCTGCCGAACTGAAAAACCGAGCCTTTGGAAGACAAAAGTGGATCCAGACGTGAGACATCAGCAGGAAGAATGGAAACACTGTGGGATCCTGACACTCAGTATGTCTATGTGTGCAGCAAGCATTTTGTCACTAGTCAAATATCCAAATGTCAGTTTAAGGCTAACTATATTGCTGTAAGTTAAGCTAAAGCATTTTGACAGTATGAAACTTGTGTAGAGGAATGTGGCTAAACCAGAAAGCTACGCAGTATTATGTTAGCAGGTGCCGTAGCAAACTACAGTAACTTAGCTTGAGAAGAGACACTGAGACAGACCCACAATATTGAGTTTGTCCTCTCTGGTAGACACACGGTGCAAGAATTAGTTGTAGGTCTGTGACAGGATACAAACTCTGGTCTCCCGCATACAAGTCAGATGTGCTACAGACCCATCCAGCTTCCATACCACCAGAATTCTACTTTCCACATACTATATAGGACACTGGCACTGGATGTATATCATGACGTGCAGATATGTCCAATATAAACATAATTCCTGGGGATAGGACTATTTCTTCATGCAGAGATAGTTCCTATGAAAACAGTTCACAGTGAGGTCTGGGGATTATCCGGAGTGATCAAAACAGTGTTTTCTGAAAGGACATGTTGCTGTAGTTTTTTTTTTTAATGAAACATTTCAATGCTGTGAGCACCACAAATTGCACTCACCCCCATTATCTTGGATTGTTGGTAGAAATCTCAAAACCTGGACAAATAACACTGAAACTATCTGCGTGGCTGGATACCATTGCAGGTAAAAGGAAAAATACATCTTTTTTTGTTTTGGGTCAGCTGACCCTTTAAACAAAAATCCAATCTCCCTTAAAAGCAACAATCTCCAGACTCCTCTTTCCCTCTGTCTCCTGTTTTTAGTTCAGCGTTAACAAAAGGACCAGATAATCTGTCCTCAGGCAGGCAGCACTCCCATTCCTCCTTCTCTTTGTAGCTTCAGTCCATTCTTTCGATTCATTTCAATCCATAATTATAGCAAACACTAACACTGCCAAGGCATCGGGACACAAGACGGGCATTTTTGCATTACAAAGCCTTAGTGTAGCATTTTCATATCAATAAATCATTATCATATTATATCATCATATTATATTAGTATAATTACTGTAGAAAGGCCATTGCAAAGAGTCTGAACACATCAGTTTACACACAGTAGATTTGGCGGGACATCTGCTGGAGAGCTGTGCAAACAGACAGAGGGCGCTGTTCTTCCTGTACAAACAGAGCTTGAAGCTTATAGAGTTTCTGGTGACGGCAGATGGTGGAAGGAGAGAAAGGGCGACAGAAACAACACTTCCAACATGTTTGTTCTGCTCGGTAAAGCAAAACATAAAACCTTTGACTGATGAAGCAACAAGAAGCAGGGGGGTTTACGGGAAACATAGAGAAACGCCACCACTGCCAATATCACTGGTGTGAGTCAGAGGCTGCCAATCGTCTCCTTGATTTTCAGTTTATCTGTAGGAAGAAAGCCGGTTAATTTGTCCTCTCATGACATCCTTGCTCTGCCTCTCTCTTTCTCTTTACTGCTCAAATCTGCCGTTTATTTGTAACAAAAGACCAGTGAGTCTGACCTCATGCAAAGCTCTCTATATCTCTGTTTCTCTGTTCGACCTCATCCCTTCATCCTCTCCTCCGCCCTGCTTTTTATTGCTGGATTCTGTCGTTATCCCCGGCTAGATCCGACCCACGCTATCTCTCGCTCTCTGTTGTGTCACTCCCAGTTGCAGATATGTTGCAGCTCAACGGATGACACGCACAGACACTTGCACAAATAAACTCTGCATCACCACACACACACGATACAATAAAAGCAAACACATACAGTTCCTGCATACATGCATGGGCACACATTTACAGGATCAGGACAGGAAGGAATGATGGGAAAGAAGGGCCCAAACACACTCACAAACATACTCACAGCATGTTTCTGCACTCACACAGACACGCAGTATGCCCTCGCACTTGCACGCACACACACACATGCGGGTGCAGGTTTAGGACAGACAAAGAGACAGCAGGCAACGTGGCAAGGACACAAAATGCACACAGCATGATCTCACACACACACACATACACACACACACAAGCTATGTTCTCTCACACACAATCAAAACACACACAAATACTCATACATGAGGCATATGTGCACAAACTCACACACTT
Source organism: Macquaria australasica (assembly GCA_005408345.1). Taxonomy (NCBI): domain Eukaryota; kingdom Metazoa; phylum Chordata; class Actinopteri; order Centrarchiformes; family Percichthyidae; genus Macquaria; species Macquaria australasica. Next base: position 335,919 of record SEMN01000252.1, on the reverse strand, counting down.
TCACCATACACACTTAGTGTAAGCCCACAGAGAGATACACATACATGTACACAAGCACAAGCCACATGCTTGCATTCCTACAGAATATCTTTGCAGCTACACACACACACACACACACACACACACACTGTCCTACACACATACACATAACCACACCCATGCGCTTCCTTACCACACACAAACACAAAGATCCAGCGTGAGTACAACCCAGAGTACAACAACAGACACGTCCAACACACATTTTCTGACCCCACAATATACACACACACACATTCACAAAAACACACAGAGAAAGAGAGAGCGTCCACACACACTCCCTGTATCTCTCACCTTCCAGCTCCTGGTCTCCTCGGTACCAGCGCAGCCTGGCAGGGGGTTTGCTGCCAGTACTGGTGCAGGTCAGGGTGACTTTGCCCCCCTCCGGCACTGCATTCTCAAAGCCTGAGATCTGAGGTTTACCGGGCACACCTAGAGAGAGAGAGAGAGAGAGAGACAGAGAGAGTTAGGGAGTTAGCAAGAGAGAGAGAGAAAACTTTTTTGCTGCAGGGCTCACCTTGTAGCCAGAAAAAGCAAAAAAGGTCAGGGCCAATGGCTGAGTTTCTAACAAGGAAAAAAATGAATATCAACAGCAACATTTGATACAGCATCCTCAATATCACAGACAAGCTTGAATTTATTTGGTCAATTCCAAAATATCTGCTGGAAACCAGGTCAGGGAAAATAATGATGCAGGCTTGGAATGATTTGCCCCAAAAATGGTTCAGATTCATTCATTCACACAGCAGCTCAAATGTCTGTAAAGCTTCTGTTCACCCTGACTTTCCAGAAGCACCAAACCTACTGTCCCCCTCAGTGTCCATCAGGGCAGGTGTACACAGAATATTTCTGTTTTGCTTACCACTTAAAGTGGTGCAAATAATGACTACTGTGTCTCAGAAGCACAGGCGGAAGTACCTTAATGTTGTTACAGCGCGACAAAATCTCCTGGGCAGGAGGTCAGGTTGTGAATCGCTGTTTGAAACCAGTTTCCTACCAAAAATCAACGTTGGGTTCTTCTACCCATGACCGCAGCGATTGGTTCCCTAACTTTAGCCAAGTAGTTTTAGTGCCTAAACTTAAGCACACCTTAGCCATAGTGGCGGCAGATCAGAAACCAGTCATGTGGTCATTTGTAACAGATTTTGAAGGCACTGAAAAAAGATGTCATCATCAAAAACTCTCATATCAGCTGTTGACTTATTTTGACGTTGAGATTAGAGGACTTGTTAGACAATAAAGAACAACACATGGCCCAATACCAATAAGATCTAGTAAAACAAATTTGGAAATTTCCATCCAGCAGTTGGAATCATTTTTAACAGAAACACTACATGTTATAAAAACAATGACAAACAATTCCACATGGATCGGTTATTTCTTGCCGATACCTGATACTGCAGTTTCAGAACCAGAACAATCTGGCGGATGAGTGGTCAGATTGTTTCAAATATCTATTAACACTATCAAATGATTAGGTTTTTGAAATTGTGATTCATTGCAAAATGCTATTAGTAATAAATATTTCTCAGGGAAATTCCATGATAACATACAGTAGACTCTTACTGTGTCCAAATGTTCTTAATTAATTCACCACAAAAAGTTCATATTTTAAGTGCATATCAGTCTTGTGATGAATTTAAATAACTGAAATGCTGACTACATTTTTAGTAAGACTAGAAAACATGACAGAACTGCACAGAAGCTGAATATAGAGACAAAACTATTCCCAAAAGAAAATGATAAAATCCTTCATTAACTTAACATTTCAACAGTACTTGTGGCACACATATCAAGTATCCCAACATTTGTAGTGAAGCCCCAAAAGGGAGGATGGCTGCCTACTAAGATGAACATGGAAATGCAATTAAATAAATCAGAAAAATAATAATGAGTTATTGCTTTAAAAATCAGCAGCGTGAGGTCTGCTTTAACTCTGACAGCCTTGGCATTTCTACAATTGAAGTCAGTCTGGTAAATAGTATTGTGGGACTGTTCATTCTCACTCTTTCTCAGTTCAAGATGTCAAGTAAATTCAATTTTTCAGATTCTTAAATGCGACTCCCAGAATTCATTAGTTAAAAGTCAAGATGGGCGTTAGAATGACTCAGTCAAACTAAATTGTGTTTTTTGGGGGGACACTGGTGCCTTGTGTGATCGTTTGCAAGAAAAACTGAGAGGGACAGAGGGATGAAATGAGCCAAAGGTCAGATTCAAACTCGCTTAAGCCAAGTGAGCCACCAGGAGTAGCCCAGCCAAACCAAAATTTCATGATACATCTTTCTCTCCCAGAGGTGTCCTTCCAGATTCCGGCGCAGTCACTAAAAATAAGAAACATTTTTGCTTAATTGCTGTTTTAACTTGGAGCACAAGTTGAAGTGAACACAAGCAGGAGAAGGAATCTGCTCATCCACTCTGCCAAATATTTCAGAATCCACTTTGTCTTCACCATCGTGGTCGAAGGCACTTCGAACCACGTCGAAGACTTCTCTTGCTATCCTCCATCTGGAGCCGTTGTGGGCGGCACTTTTCTCCCAAGTGTTGGCGGCGATTACTGTCATTCTGCTTTTGAAAATAATGAAGATTCGGTTTGCCGTCTACCGCATACCTCCGTCCCGTGCATTAAGGGAGGAGAGAGAGAGTGAGACAGGAGAGGGGAGACCAAATCATGAAGGGATGCCAGGAGGGAAACTGATTAAAATTGACAAGGTCTTGTACCAGTTATTGAATTTGTTTTTTTAAATGTGACATTTTTCAGGCCTGAAAATTCTGGAAATTTCTAAAATATTACCAGTATTCAGGGAATGAGGAATGACTGAAGAGGGGAGGGAGAGCGGGAAGGAGGGCTGGATGGATAGACAGATCGATAGATAGATGTAAGGTGTCCCTGTAATTTTGTCATCCCCTGCAGATATACAGGCAAACAGACATGGACACAGACGCACCAATATAAAGTGCTGTGAACTAACCAAGGTATAGATCAAAAAAATAAAAATGTGGTCAATTTTTAATGTAGCAGTATTTGATGTAGTGCACTGTGTGCGGAAGCTCTCTGGCAGTAAAGTAGCATTGAATATTAATAAGGGAATAATACTGCACATATAGAATTGGTTGGAGAAGCCCTGTCGAGACCCTTTCCTCTACAAGGAGAATGAAAGAGAATAAAGCCATTATAAATTATTCTCTGCTTAGCTGAGGAGAGAGCAGCGAGGCATGCCACACATTTTACACTAACAGACACACAACCATTTATAAACTGACCATACTCAGCAGTTACGCGCGCATGTGTGTTTGCGTCTGTCAAAACCATGCACATGTCAGAAGAAGACGAAAACACACTCACACATGAACGCCGCTGTGCCAAAATTCGATATCTTTGGCTGATTTTCCCACAGGGGTCTGTGCGTTTTAGACATTTTACCATACATTTTTAATGGTTTGGCTCCCTCTCAGGGGTCATGAAATATTTATTGAACGCAGAATACAGTGTCACAGCTGTCAATTACAGCCTATAAAAAATGCTTGACTCACAATTACTGCAAAATTGGAAGAAATATGGCAGAGTGATTCTCATGTTAATTTGAATTTAAAGCGCTAAAGAAGACCCGCCTTCACCCTTGCTTCGACACACATATTCTCCTCCCCCCCTTACACGCACATACACAAACATCACATTAACATTTCAGGCGTTCTGCTCATCCTGTTGTCCAGAGCAACTATACTGAATTCTTTTCAATACACTTTGCAGCACTGCCAAGACATTTGAATAAATATCAATGAAATGATTTATTCAAGGATGCTTCCACAGCTGTTGACTGACAAACCCCAAATCTGGTGGAACAACCCTGTGGCCTTCCAGCCACAGAACAGCCGCTGTAAACATAAGCCTCCCTGCCCCACCCTAAATTTCTAAATTTTACCATCTCTTGTTTCCACTTAGTGCATTCTCCAAGGGAATTAGGCAGAAACCCTCTGCAGCTCGGTTTTCATCCAACAATTTGTTGGCAAATTATGGTGTATTGAATTAGAAAAGCTGAGAGGAAATGGCAAAAAATGTTAAAAACCTCCTCAATATCACAAATAAGCTTACAGTATCACAGCGTATACAAAATTAAGCGATGGAAGCCCATTTGTTGAATAAATGTGGATGTAGGTTTTTTCTTGATCAGCACAAAGAATGACTCAATTTCATTACACAGCAATTTAAAAGTGGCAGTGGATGCCATGAAATGTTGGCCGTAGATCTGCCCACCACAACCTCCCAGGAATATCAGACCAGCTGTCTCTCCCATGTATACAGTAAGTCTCCATTGTGGTTGTATGGCCATTAGTTGGTGCATTACAGTATTGCCAAGCACACTGCTTTGTTCTCATCTTCAAGCAAAACAATGAAATACGGCCAGAATTAGCTGACACTGAGGAACAATAACAACTCGACTAATAAAAATCAATACTTGAAAGAATGTTTGTGGGGGTCCAAAGCCGATTAGGCCAATATCCAATCAATAAACAAGCTCACTCACCACTGACATCATGACCACAATTTATTGCAGGCTGTAGGGAAGCATCACACATCAGGTAATAACATCCATCTCAAAGAAGATGAGTGGAGCCGGTTTAATACCACACAAGAGTTATATGAGGTCATAACCTCACGCAAAGGTCAACGCTATAAGGATCAAACTAGATGAAGGCATCATGAGCAAGGCTATGGAGTCATAACATTACGGCCCACAAAAGGGATAATGTCTTGGAATATTGTGGAAGTTTTTCATTTAATTTTTCAATTCATCTGTGGCACTGCAGATTGGCAGAAAAACATTTTTACTTTAAAGGGGAACTCTGCCAATTTTACACATGAAGATCAGATTATTCGTCATGAGAAGTACAGCACAGGATCTAATGAAAAGATGCAATTGAGTGGCATTATAGGCAATGTAGGATCCAGTGTTTTTGCAGATTTCCCCATCCCCACATCCACATTAGTACATTTTAATTTTAAAATGGCGTTTTAAAATGAAAACGATCTCCGTACACATGAGCGTTTAATCACTGTTTCAGATATAATCTCCATCCATACTACACACCTGAAAACACATATCACATGACCATTCACGTGCATGCCCAGTGCACATGAATGGCTGGTGTAAACAGGAAGCAGATTGTCTACTCTGTGGTTGGTTGCTTAGTTAGTTGCAGGAAATTCGACGAATGAAGAATAGCAATGGAGAAAAGTAAGAGATTTCTCTGCTTGGACCGACGACGAGGTGGAAATGTTATTAAAAGTGTTTTATTCATTATTAATGTTGAAATAACCGCTGGTAGTCAAGGCTGATGTCGTTTGTTTTCTTCTGGGAAAGGGTCGCGTGACGAATCAGGCAAGGACACGTCGTGGCTGATAAGACCCAATCAGGAAGCGAACGTGGGGGGTGGGTGTCATCGTTTTAAAATGTCTCCGTTTCTGCCTGTCCCCACTAAACATTTTAGGGGTTATAAAATGCTGGAGTAGTGTGGTAACGTAGTTATGCATTTTAAAACAAAAACATAGTAGTGTGGATGTAGGCTAAGCCTTTGCTGCACTGATTGCAGACATTCTTCTCTGTCTTTCATATGTCCCCTAACTTTCTAGAAGTGTAACACTAAACTGCAGGAGTACCAATATTTTACCTCATGCCAACAGGCAACATTACAACACTTACAGTGAACATCCACAAGGTCAAACTTCATTCTGCTCTGAGAGAGGGTAAACTCTGCAGGGTGGGTCGGGCCACTGTGGCGTATCAAGGTGAATTTGAGCCACTTTTCCTACATTTTCTGTGTGTAGTCTGAAGCTGACTTCTAGAAAAAGTAGACATTGTTGTAAAATTGTTATAAACAGCATGACAACCGAGGAGAAAATAAGAAAAGATACCAAAAGCTTCGAATCATCCATTTAAATCAATCCTACAGGTTTGGGAGAGAAATTAAGATAGACTGCAGTCAAGCAGATTTGTATGGCCGTCAATCAGTCTCAAAGGAGACATGCCAGAGTATGAACACAAGGAAGGCAAGAATGTCATTCTGCACTATTAGGTCTCAGTGAGAACATAAGAAAGAAATATCGGAAGAAATCTTAGGATGGGCCTCGCAGAGAGGGATCCTCCTTCAAGGACAGACAGAAGATAGGAAGGTTAGAATTAATAGAGTAAAGGGAGTTTTACTAAAATTATAATAAAAAAACAAGACAGTTGTTTTTTGTGTTTTTATCAGGAACATGTTCTGTTTTTCTTAAAATCCAGAAAACCTGTTTCACACAGCTGTTAGAGACAGACACAACTTGCACTTTCATTTTCAGGGTTTATTTTAAGGTCTGGAAAAGTTGCAACCTCTGTTTTTGGTAACATCAAGATGACAGACCCCACCTTGCCCAATATGCACATTGTGTATATGTGTGTTTGTGTGACCCACCTAGCACAGTGACGGTGGCTCGGGCGGTGCGGACTGGCATGGTGAAGATGGAGCAGGTGTACTCGCCCTCGTCGGCCAGCTGCACTTCGGCGATGGTGATGGAAAGTTCGGTGGATGTGGAGCGGTGCAGCTGGATGCGGTTATCTCTCAGCGCTGAAGAAAGAAGAGGAACAGGATATCAATAATTAGAAATGTGCATTTATAATTGATCTGCTTTATGAAACATTTAAGAAGATTTAAGTTGTATAAGGTATGCTTTTTTAAATTATAATTGTTATCTCAAAACCTTTTTGCTTTTAAACTTTTATAACTTTAATACTGAGTAATTTTACATTTTTATGATATTGCGATGGCTGTCAAATAGTTTTCTCATATTTGCCATGTACTGGTTTTATGTTCTAATAAAGAAGAAGAGAAAGTAAGGAGGAAGAAGAGGAGGCAGACAGAGGGGGCAGAGTATGAGTAAGGTAGAAGGCACAGAAAGAAGGTAGAGATAGGAGAAAGGAAAGAAGGAAAAGTGAGAGAAAAGATGAGGGGGTGACTGAGGGGCGAGCTGGGGGAGGACAGAAGAGAGGAGAGCAGTGTGCGGAGGTGGGAGAAGAAATGTAACATAAGACAGGAGAGAACAGGAGAGACAGGAGGGGGAAAATGAGAAAGAGAAAAGAAGGACACGAGAAGATGTAAGGATGAAGAAAAAGGAGAGAGATGACAGAGAGATGAGAAGGGAGAAGGTCATGGAGAATGGATTAAAAAAAAATCAGGTGAAGTAGGGAAGAAGATGGGAGACAGGAAGGTGAAAAGAGGTGAGACAGTAAGAAGGTTAAGGGGATGAAAGGATGGGAATGGTGAATGTAGCAGGGGTGGAGGAGAAAGATGGGGAAAGGATAGCAAGAAGAAAGGATTAAAAGGAGGAGAAAAGAGGAGTTGGAGAGGGAAGGGTGAGAAAGAGAAAAGACTAGGGAGAGAGCAGAAATGGTGACGAAGAAAAGAGAAGGTAAAAAGTGAGAAAAGGGAAGGAAAGAAA
>SEMN01000252.1:306240-328392 GCA_005408345.1 Macquaria australasica | reverse complement strand
GAGGAGATGCAAAATGAGAATGAGAGACGAAAAATAAAACAGAGGAAGCATAAATAGCAAGGAGAATAAGGGAGAGACAGTGAGGGATGGGTGGGGGAGGAGGGAGAGGGAGAAGGATGAAGAGGAGGGAGGCGGGGGGGAACATAAGAGAGACATAAATGGCTTTGTCATCAATGAGAAATCCAGCCATGAAAGAGGGAGAGAGAGCGCAAGCGACCAAGATAGATGATGATGATGAAATGCTACGAAATAACCGCTCGTTTCCGTGATAGCATTGACCTCTACAGTGTCTGTGCTGTGTGATTGCTGTCTGTCTCCCTGCCTTCCTATCTGCCTGTCTGTCTAGATGTCTAACCGTCTATCTCTCTGTCTCAATAAAGGCTTTTTAGCTTTGTTCTCTGGCGCCATCATGCAGAGTTGGTTCCCCCGCAAATAATGACTAAACATATAACAACCAGACTAGAAGAAAGCAAATACCTGCAAAAAACTATTGTGGTCAAGTTAAGTGAATAGTCCGATAGATTTGTTTCCACATTCAAAGTTGTTTTAAGTTACAGTGGCACTATTTTTGTCTCAACTCTGAAATGCGAGGAGTTGAAGTTTGATAAGACTCAGATAACATCTATATTTTAGGCATTGTTAGTTGAAGTAGTCGTAGCCATGGGGAAGGCTTCTGAGAGCTTGATATGACGCATATGTTTGGGGAATCAGTGCAGATAAGCAGGTGTGTAACAGACAAAGTGGCCATAGAAGCACTTCTCTTGACTGTTTCACAGCAATTGCCGGGATGGGCGGGGTTAACAGTTAAGTTCAAGTTGTAGTTCTGGTGTAGATGGTTTTGTTAACAACAATACAACCCTTGTCAGCACCTGGTTTTCCTTTGGAAATAACATAGACAATCAGAAATCAGCTGTTAGCCAGCCAGCTAACATTTGAGCAACTTTATTTGTGTATTTTTTTCTTGATTGTTTTCATCAGTTCGCTTTAAGTCTATGTTTTTGCTTCTTGTAACAGCGGACATGTCCAAAAGTTTTAGTTTTTCCTACTGTATCAACAGTAGTACAGATCTCTGACTAAACCACATATAATGCCACGTTTTTAGCTAGCTACGTATATAGCCAGCAGGCTAATCCTAAAAGAGTCTGATGCTAATGCAGCTACTAATGTTATCCAGGGAGCAAATCAGCAAAAGGACTGTCAACAAGCTACAAAGTGTATATATACAGTCAATAAAGTCAATACAGTCAGTGGTTCAATGTCCATTTGAATAAAATTGTGGTATTCATATCTTAAGCTCACACGTTTAGCTCAGAGTTCACGTGTTAGGCCTACTGGCCTTTTAACAAATGTCTGAGCCTATGGACGTTTCTGCTCTTTTCACATTCCTAAGCATGATGTTGAAATGTAGAAAACACAGACTCATCCACCATTTTACAACAGGGAACAAGGTGACATTGATTTTTGTAGTCAGTCACCAAAGCAACAGTGTTCTCACCAGGCTAACCACTTTAACACAAAGCATATTAGTACTCAACTTCACACCTGCAAAATATGACCTCACAATACCATTTGAAGGCAGCAATAGTCATTTCTCTGCACAGAAATGAACGTCTTTTGGTTGTTGTTTAGAAATGATGCTAACTGTTAACCAAACAGTTGAGTATGTCAGATATGGCTACTTTACATGAACCAAATGGGAAAGGAACTTAACAACAAGCTGAAAATCACTGTTTCATTGACCTCTTCTGGTTGATGTTGAGGCGTGCAGTGTTGCACCTGTAACCACACGTAACAGTGATGTCACCGTGTACTGACCACACCCCAAGTACACTGCTACATCACTGCAAAAAGGTGAGCACTTCAACCAGTGAGGGTCACCAAAAAAAAACAAGAGTTTCCGCAGGTGTTAAGTAACCTGTTAAGTCATTTTATCCTGAAAATCTTAAGACAAGAGTATTGCGTGGGAAAGTCCAAATATGTGTGTGTATGCGTGTGTGTGTGTGTAGTTTTATAGTGTGTTATGGTCACTGTCTGTTTTCATATCTTATTGTTTATTTGCCTTCCTCAGTACTGAGCCACATCTGTGCCTGTGTGCCTCCTCATCTTTTTGCCTTTCTTTCTGCCTCACCATTATCTCCCCGTCTCTCCATCTGCCATCTGTCTGTTCACCTGTCTATCTCTATTGCAATCCCACGCACACACACACACACACACACACCTCTGTTTCTCTTGGTATTTTCTAGTTATTTCATCCAACACTACTTTATCTTCATGCCTTATCACTAAGCAAGGTCACTACATTTGTCTTCATGAGCTACCCTCTCTGTGTGGGTGTGTGTGTGTGGGTGTGGGTGTGAGTGAGGCCTACGGTCACTCACTGTCTCTCACACACACACACACACACACACACATATCCATGCCCCCTGGACCCTGCGCTCAACTATCAGTCTCCTTAATTCTCTTCCCCTCATCTCTCCTCAATCTCCCCTCTTTCCCTCTCTCTTGTTCTTCTTCGTCTTTCTCTCTTACATCTCACCCATTTCTAATCTTTTCTGACTCCAGGCTTCTGACTCTCTTCTTCTCTCTCTCTCTCTCTCTCTCTCTCTCTCTCTCTCTCTCTCTCTCTCAAGTACAGGTGTGATGAATTTTCGAAAAACGATATGATATCAAGTTACGGGGTAGGGGTATTGATCGGGAGGCCCCTGAAAATTGTACGTGCCTGCCGCTGTTTAGCCTGCGATGTGGGCAACATAAATGGTCTGCCAATAGGTCACACTCTGCTGTTTGGCTTTTGTTTCTTAGGTGAAGGGATGTAATGAATTTCTTTTTGACACATGGAGCACGTCCAAGGCTTGGATGGACATGAAACTCTAAACATTTAAACTTAGAGTTCACAACTTCTGACATTTTTTAAACTTTCAAAACCAATGGAAGTTTGTGTTCTAGTCTCCTTTTCTTATTCCTAATGTTTAAAAGCAGATAATCCAGTAAGCATTCTTCAAAAGGCAAAAATGTGGTCCAAATCAACCTCTCCTGGTTGAATTATCAATACAAAAGATGAGCAGCTGCATAAGAAAATATGGGGATTAGGGATCAAGACGGCGACCATCAGCAGCGGTTCAAGTCTGGCTGGGGACCCTTGTTGCATCTCTCTCTCCCTTGTTTCCCCGACATCTCTCTGCTGTCCATATCTAGTAGAGGCCTAAAATGTCCCAAAAATGATATAATAAAAAAGGAAATGTGTGTTTTTTTAATAAAAAGTCAACAGTGTGTACATAAAAACTTCAAGAGCATTTTGGTATGAAAAACCCAGTCACCAAGCTGAAATTCTTGCGCATGCACCAATAGCAGCAAGCTAAAGTTAAAGATTATGCATTTGTACAGAGCTGATAAGACATCAGTTCACTTTTGGATTCTGGGTCAATTTTGGATGAATTCTGCACCTATAGCATGGTGTTTTGTTCCTACTTATAACAATGGGGGATTCTGAATTCGCTACAGCGCTGTTTTGTGCCTTTGACTGTGTTCTCCATAGCAACGTCAGTTGAGGCTCATGGGTGTCACAGTGTATAGAGCCATCTGCTTACCAAACAGAAAAAAAACATGATTTCTCAGAAATAAAGTTGAAATAATTTAAGTGTTTGAGAAACAGAATGTCTTACTGTAAAACTCCAGTCATTTAGAGATGGTTAGCAGAAAAAGTTTTAAAAGCCTATTGTGATTGATATGGTAAGATACTTTGTAGCTGTACTTAACTTGTTTTACAGTAACACAACATGCCGTCTTGTCTTAATTTTGGTTCTGAACTTCCCGAAAGGTGAATATTAGCAGGAGAAAAATGTAGCATTCATTCTCCTGCTTCACAAACTTTGGGGCGAAACATGGCATAATAAACACACGAAAGAAAACTAGTCTCTGTACATAAAGGCAAAGTCAATAACAAATTGGACGCATCATTAAATATTATTTTTGTGTTGATTGTTATTTGGAAATTATATACATTCACAAGTAAATTTCGTGTTTCAGAGATGCACGCTGCTCCGGTAAAAGTAGAACCAGCACATAAAGATAGCAGAGCAGAGTGAGACGCTCCACTCACACTGGTTGGAATGGCAGTCGATCATCTCCAGCAGCCCTATAGTGTCATTAAATTATGAAGGAGACCCCTGTGTTTCTCAGTTGAGGAATATTGATGATAAAAAAACACAATTAAAATGGGAATTTACTGCAATCAGCATCTTCTTCCACTTTGCAATTCTATGTGTGTGTATGTACGAGGGGGTTCTAAGTGGTGTCAGGAGGGCTTTGAGCAGAGAAGAAGGAGTATGTGTGCTCAATACATATCAAGTACAGGATCTGCTTATCAGCGTACAAACCTACATCAGTGTTTCAAAGTGTGTCTGCATGTCTCTGCTGCTTGTGTGTGTGGCCAGACAGTGATTCTTCTCTGCAGCTCACGCTCAAGACTCGATACTCCCCAACGGTCCAACTGTTGATCTGGTCACAGCAGCTATTTTCGCCTACTCGTCTCCTTCCTCCACCTCCTCCTCCTCCTCTTCCTCCTCCCCTCAATCTTTCTCATGCTCTTTCAACTTCAAACGTTCAGGAAGAGGGGAATTCTCTCACAACACATACTGAGCGCACATACATATATTCCTTTTTCATTTGCCTCCTGCCTCCTCTCCTTACGCCTTTCCAACTAAGTTTCCACTCTGCCGAGAACTCTCTCAAATTCAGATTTGCTTTATTGGCACGATAAGGGAGAAACCTGTGTTGCCGAAACAAAGTACATGCTTACAAACCAATACTTTCACATTTCTATCTCTATCTCCCTCCCAGCATCTGCATCTCTTCATCTCCTGCTTTGGCTCAACCTGAATCTGCATTTCACCTCTCCCTCCTGCTTCCCTCTCCATTCATTTTTCTTCCCACCCAACTCTCTTTCTCCTTCCCTGCCTTGTTCTTCACTCTTTCCTCTTCTGCCTCGCCCACCCCTCCTTCTCTCATCACTTAGCCCTCTCTCTCTCTCTCTCGCTCATTTTGTTTTACATTTTAGGCATTTAGCTGACACTCACATCCAAAGAGACTGCCTCTCTTCTTCCTTCTCTCTCTCTCTCTCTCCCACACATGTCGCCTCCATCCTCCCATCTGTTCCTGAATATTCTCTCCAGCTCCCTAATTATCTGTCCTTTCCGACAGCTGATCTGGGTTCAGTGACCGCGGGCTTCCCTTGATCATAACGTCCCCACTGATCTGAGAGCGTCAATTGATCCTGGATCAGTGCGCCAGCTATGAAATGCTTGATAAACACACACCTCTGTCTGTTTAATCCACCTTCCCCTCCTTCCCTCCGCCTCTTTCTCCCTCTCAATCCACTTGTCTCTCTTGCCCTACCTTCAGACAGAATTAAAAAAAGAAACATTTAGAGGCAGCAGCACAAATGTATGCAAAATCAACGGAAGGAGGCAAACACGAACCAAACTTTGCCCACGGTGGTGCAAATTGAAGCAAGGAGGCATTAGTTCCAGTTGAAACTTGAGAGAGAATTGTTCCCAAAGGTGTATCAGCTTCAAGCAACATGCCAATGAAATCCTGCCATGTAGTATTTACAGCAGCAAAAAATGTCCACTGGGGATTTCTGGCAAATAACACTGACCGATGACACATCCTAAGAGCTAGATTACTTAGAGAAGACACTGCTCATGCTGGCTGCTCAGCCTGGTGCAAAAGGATTAGTAAGAAAGCACAGCAGAGTAAAATGTATAATGCTGAAGCATAGCTTATTTTCTCATCTTTCCTCACCTTTATAGTAAAGGAAGCAATTATTGTAATGGCTGTCACTATCAGCCTGCTGCTTTCGGCAGCTTTTGGTTGTCTGCGCGCAATCACATTAAATCGGTTGGTCATTTTTTAAGTCAAACCAGCAATATTTTCACCCTCTTCCTGATGTCTCTTGATGTCCTGTAGTGCTTTGATTTGACTGACTTTGCAGCTTTTTTCATTTTTATTAAGACCGAAGGCCCTCATGTGGTCCATCCTCACTTGTACAAGAGGCTAGTTTAAGTTAGACATTTTGGGATTAAGAGTTTGCTGAGCGTTAGATGAGAAGATCGATGCCACTCTCATATCTGTCCATTCGATTTGAAACTGGAGCCAGGAGACGGTTAGCAAAGAAAATAAGTGTTTTTCTCAAAGTGTCCAACTTCTCCTTTAGGGGTAGGACTTTGGGATCAGCTAGCTGAGAAACTAAAATAAAAGAAAAACGCACACCTAATCTAGTGATGTGCTGGTTAGCAGGTAAACATCAGATGAAAGAGAAGAGACCTACATAATCACACCTCCGTTGCAGTTTTTTTTACTTAAAGTTCTATGAATCTGTGTTTTGACACAACCTAAAGAAGGCAATATTTGCCAAAATGTTGATTTAATTGAATTAAACATAAAAAGATTGCAGTGGAGTTAATGATTGTCTCCTGCTTCCTCCAAGGAAAACATTATAGTGTAAAGCCATTACAATTAGACTAGTACAGTACCAGTGTATGCGTGTGTGTACTGTTTTATGTCTGGTTTATTGATTTTTATTTTTATTTCTATGGCTGAGAGGCAAAAGGTCAAGTTCTGAATCACACGAGGGATGTCTTTCATGTATTTACTTCATTAACCTCAAAAATAAATTGGATTTTTAACTTTTAACTCTTTTGTATTCCCGTCCCTTTCTTCTCCCTGCACTTGTCTCCCATTACACGTGATTATTTTAAGGACACGTGGAGAAATATATAGAGTTCAGACAATACAAAGAGAAAACGAATAAAAAGCCTTCTTTCAAGTGCTAGATTTCAAAAGTCTCTCCTGCAGTCTTTCAGTCCTGTGATGGTTGTTGTTAATACATTCTCCAGAGAGCCTTCCCAGGCACCAAGAAAACTTTGACTGATGCGATGTGGATCAATAGTTTTTCAGAAAATGTCAAAAAACATTTCACGCCCTGCATTTGGAGTGCCGTCTCGCACTGTGTTTTGAGCGGTCGTTGTCAGTTTGTCTCGTTCTCTGAGAGGCTGAGTGGGGATCTTACCATCAATTTCAATACTTTTTCTGCGCTCGTTTCACTTAAGACTGCTTAACGCTGTGCTTAGTGTGTTTTTAATGAAATGATTTACAAGTTACAGCCATTTTCATCACAGTTAAAGTCTGCCTACTCAATATCTTCCCACTAGGCGGGAGCTTCCCCGTCCACCAAGGTTTGTAAATCACCAGAGAGCCATTACCTTGTTAAATTGCACTGAGGCAGATAGCCTGTCTGATGTCTGTTGATATGCTTTTATGGAAAGGAAGGAAACCGCACATGGACAAATAAATAAAATTATAGTCAGACTGAAAGCATATATACAGATTTTTTTTTCTGGTGAGGAAATGTGTTTGCAAAACCTCAAATTCTGCGAATTTGAACTGCATGTCTACTTTTATTGTCTGCACACTGTGTAAAGAGTGTGTGCCTCATGTGTGCCTGGTCTCATGAAATTTTATGGAATAAATACAACTTAAAATGTATATAACACGGCTGTTGTACATAAAGGAAGAGGAATAAGGACAGTGTTATGTGGTGGGGACACAGCTGGAAACATGATGTGGTTTCAAATTGGACTGGGGGAGTTTAAAAGGTGTTAAGGTGGGCAGATACATCTGCTCTCCACGCTTGACAACCTTGGTTTAGTTCCTGAATCATACAAAAAAGTTTCTGAGTGTGTTTTCTCAAAAGATTTTATTTTTTAATCATGGGCAACCAACCAAAACAAATATCTTCATTCATCCTTATTTATCCGGTGGATAGTTAATCGTTAGCTAACAAGTGAATATACAGCGTCCAATTTGTGCTGCTGTCTTATAATCCTTTCACAACGGAGGAAAGTCATTTTTATGTGTTTGTGTCTACGTCGTGCAAAATGCATTTCAGAGTCTGTGCTCATTTTATGAAATAAAAAGCCAACTGAAAAACATATTAGAAACCAATAAATCTCAAGCATGTTTCATGTTGTAGTAATTTCTTGAGCCAAAAACATTTTCTTGTTTCAGCTTCTTAAATGTAGTGATTTTCCTGCCTTTCTCTGTCTTATGGCAAAGTAAAATGAATATCTTTTGCGTTTGGAACTTTTGATCAAATAAAACAAATAAGAAGATGTCATGTTGTCTTCTGGGAGACTGTGATGGACATTTTTCACTATTTTCTGACATCTTATCGACAGAACAACTAATCAATACAATAATCAGGGTTTCCAAAGACACCCTGGAGTGTCCCCCAGAGGCCAGAGTCTCAAAACGATGAACAAAGCATGTCGGTCAGAACCTCTTCTCCTGACAGTAAACACAAATCACTCAGCTTCGTATGTGGTTTCCCCAATTATTCTGCAGGCCGTGCCGACTATTCCAGCAAGCTCACCCAAGAGCCTGCAGTTCAGGTGACCACACGATGAGGTCAAATGGAGTGTTAGCGCACTCAAACAGGGTTTTGTAAACTATTTTGAAGACTTACTGCCTCACTCCGAAGCTGTTGAGTCTCCTAAGAAGAAACTCAGACAGTCTTTACAGATGAATCAATACTAGTTTTAGGTCAATTGAAGTTGTTTTGGATGAGCGCGCCAGCTAAAAGCCAAATATGTAAATGTAATGTCCTTGTTTGTTTCCCTTTCTTTGTCTTGATTTCAATGTTTTGGTTTCTCCACCTGTCTTTATCTCCCTCATGTCCATCTCTTTGTCTCTCTGTCTCTCGCTGTCTCCCGACAGTCTAACATTAATGTGAGAACCCATCTGTTTTCATGCTTTCCAAGCTGTCTAATCTCTTCTTTTAGCAGCACTTGGTCTTTTTTTTCCCCCCTCATCCATCCATCCATCCATCCACCCATCCACTCCCACACATTCCCTCCAGGGTATCTATGGGTCCTTAAAAGGGTCTTAAAAGAAATTATCTAGAATTAAGGCCTTAAAATGTATTAAAATATCCTGTACGGGCTACAGTTATCAGATCATTTGTGTTCACCATGGAATGACAGGTTCCTTTGCTCTAAATGTTCACGCTCAGATTAATACAGGACAGGATTAGCTGTACATTTTTCTTTTGTCTTTGTATCTGCTTTAATAAACACAACTGGGCTTTGTGTCCCTTAACAATTAATTTCCTGTTTTGCTTTATCTTTATCTAGGCAGTTATAGTTGCAGAACTCTCATTAGCTCTGCTCCGCTGGAACCAGGCTGGTTTCCTCAGTTTTGTTCCTTTACTTTGTTTTTTGTTTTTTTTAAATTCAGTCTTTCTATTCACTTCCATGTGGCTTTAAAAAAGTCTCTTAAAATGTGCCCACACTCTGTTGCCTCCTCTCTGTCTCCGTCTCTCTCTCTCTCTCTCTGTGTCGCCTCTCATCTGTGCAGAGCAGGGTCAAATTAAACTGATATCAATGGCTTTCCATGCCTGAATAATGATAAAAGTCAGCTTGAGCTTTCGATCTACTGCAGAGAATCAGATCGAATTGATGTGACCCTGTGATTATGCCAGCAACATCAACATTTCATATATCACAGCTTTGGCTGTGATTTCTTTCATCGTTTTTTGCATTATTTGTGAATAAGAACTTTTTTATAAATTAAATCCAAGGTCTCTTTCCCTGTATCCTCCTGCATCATTTCTACACTCTCATTTCTCTTCTCTCTATAACGTAATATCTACCACTCTGTCTTCATACTCTTTCTCGACCACATCCCTCTTTTTCTCCACCTCTACTCTTCTTCTTCTCCTAGGTCACTTTAATGATGATCAAGCTTTCTTGTCCATATGTGCTCCAGGGTTACCTGTTTAAAGTTTAAAGTAAAGAAAAGCATCCTCCTATCTTTGATTATTCCTCTCTCTCTCTCTTCTGAATTTGCCATCTCTGATCTAACCGTAGTACAGTTTCTTCTCTGCAGTGTGGCGGCCATCACTGTGAGAAGTTGTCACTCATCATTTTCTTCTTCTTCTATCTCTCATCACACTGTTCGTCCATGCCTCGCTCCCGCAGCTCCCTCCACCCATCCATTTTTGTCAAGTCTAAACTCTCCGCAGCCTGGTGCATGCTGTGCAGTGTTGGAACGTGGTGGTGAGGAGTCCTGATTTCTCCTCTCTTCAATCAACTCTCTTATTTCTTTCCCTTTCCATTCCTGTTCTAGTATATCCTTATTTTTCTCCGTACTCTCATCCCTCCATCTCTCGCTGTCTCAGCTCTGAAGCACACTGTCTGCATTTTGCTGTCCGGGTCCAACTGCAGAGATGACTTGCCGCTCCATCTCGATGTATCATTTCTAAAGTGGAGCATTGAGGAAATTTCAGTCACTTGTTTCCCTCCATTCTGGCTCACTTTTTAGATCCCACCATACTTTTATTTTACTTTCTTCTGTCTCTCCTTCCTTCGCCTTTCCCTTCTTGGCTGGACAATTACAGTAAACAACCAAGCAAGAATTCTTTGGACGGTCATGTGTGGGAGATGGCGAAGCTCCATGTCAACCCAATGGAGCAGAATGAGTAAAAAAAACAAAAAAAAAACTGTCTTTGGACACTATAATCACAACGATGTTTGTGTGAGTTTGACACCGGAAACCGCAGTCCACATATCCTACCAACAGTCAATGCTGGTTTCTTTTACTCATAATCTTTCCCTCAACTTAAAGCTGCACTAATCAATATTTTCATATTAACAATAGATCAAGTAACTATGTGTAATATGAAAGGAGTAAAAGACACAGAGAATTATCCCCCAACTCTGCAGTTCCCCTCAGCTCTAAAGAACGTTTTAGCGTCTTTCAGCACATTGTTTTGGTTTTCTGGCCCACAACGTCACTGTTTTAACTTTAAACTTTACCGCTTCCACCAACAACAGGCCATTGTTTTCAGCAAAGAATACCTGTGATAATCTCATGGTATGCTACCTACCCAGCACCAAACGGCAGACAGACAAAGTTAGCAACTAGCTGGTGAATATAGTGGAGCATTTAGCAGCTAAAGAGTCAGATAGGGAGCTGTTGGAGAGCAAAAAGAAGAGTCAATATTGGACTTGCATTTGTCACTTGGACAGAAACACGACTCTAAATGAATGCTAATGTTGCTCCTGGATGTGTAAATAGGAAATTGTTTGCTAACACGTTCGCCAAAACAATTTTCTAAGGTGATAAAATGTCCATTTTGTGTTTACAGCTTGTTGCGCTGCACCCATGTGGCCAAACAAAGATATTTTAAGCATGACCATGAGCATTCTCTAGTCTCAGCCTTTAGTGATTATTGTGCCTAAACTTAACCACATGTTCAGATCAGATCAGAAAGCAGTCATATGAAAAATGCTCTTTTGTGTTTTCAGAGCCATTGAAAAATAATGTTGTCCTGCCTATAAGGCCTCAAATGCTCATATGGGGAAATTGTTTGTATGTTTTGGAGAACATGTTGGGATGCTTCTGTCCCAAAACAATTCAAGTAGCGTGTATGGATGACTGTGGACATAATCATATGGTTCATCTTGACAAATGTATTCAGGCTTTCTTCGTTGTATCATCTTATGAGAGTCAAAAATGCTATCTCTTCTTTCTATCCGCTACTTTCCCCCCAAAATGGTTGTCTTCAGTTTGCAACTCTTCTCCTCCTTCCTCCCTCTCTCTTTCCTACTGTACATACCTCCAACTCCTCCTCTATCTTTCTATCTCCTCCTTCCCCAAAAGACAAGATCTCCATGTCTCCCCCTCTTCTATCTCCCTCCATCTGCTGCATTTTGAAGAGAACACATGGTCGAAGGGTTGAATTCTGAGCTCCCATCACCCTCCTCTCTGTCTCTCAACTCTCTGCTTTCCAAAGTGCAGCATCTGCTGTGCATCTCAGACCACTGCAGTGGGGAGTTTCTGCTCTATCTCACCCCCCCCCCTTCCTATTTTCTCCCATTCCCCCACCTCCTCCTCCTCCTCTTCCTCCTCCTCCTTCTCCTCCAATACTCTTCTCAATTCCCTCCAAAGTTGAGGTTGGCCTTTAAGTGTTCTATCATTTCAGAGAAGAGCCTCACTTCCTATCTCTCTCCTCTCTACTGTGGTTGAAGCTCCATCTGGAGTAAAGACTCGCTGATCTCTCCATTTGTCCTTCCCACCCTCATTCTCTCTCTCGCCTCTCTGTTCTCCAAATTGTCTGTTGCAAAAATGTTGGCCCTCTGCAATGAAAACTTCTCGGCCTATATCCGTCTCTGCTCTCGCCATTCTTAACTCCATCTCTCCATCACTTCACTTCTGCTGTTAAGTGTTGTGTTAGGGCACGAGGGAGTATTTCCATCTCTCTGTCGTCCTTCTCTGTAGTTCTCCAACTCTTCCTTCCATCTGTACCACTCTCTCCTCTTTGCACTCCCAAGTACCAAGTCTGCTGTGTGACGTTGGACCATTCAAAAGAGACGGAGCTCACATTTTAGATTGTCAGGCTTAAAATGTTCTTTATTATTTGACTTTAACTATCATTTGGAGGCATTTTTTTCATCATGTCAAATAAAAAAGAAAATGTCTTTTTATTGCAATCACAGCCTAGTACTGTCCTGTCTTTCTACTAGCTTCTGTGCATGCTCCTTTTCCCTCTTGACAATGTTTTGAACCATGGGTTTGAGCCAACACAGTCAAAAGTAATCATTAGTACCAAAGCACCATATTTATAATGTCAGTCTTTGTTTACAAGCCGTCCCTCTCACCCCTTTTTTCTTTCCAAAATACAGGGTCTGTTGTGTGATGTTGGACCACTGAACCAAGGAGTGGGAAGTCTCTCTTTTCAAAATATCGTTATAAGCTGACCTGGCTTACCAGCCAGTTAGGCCATCACTAGCAAAAATGGATTAATGAGTCTATTTTTCTTTATAAAGTAGCTGTTTGAATTGGACACATTAACGCACTTTACCCCATCAGACTCGGAGGTTTGTTTTTGTCTTCTGTTTTCATTTGTTGCACTTACTGAGGACTTTTGGCACAATGTGATATTACAATAACACGTTGTTTGCTATCTCTGTTCCCTAATGTCTTTGTTTGGGGCTTTTTCTCTTGAAGAAAGCTTTTGACCCAGTGTGTACAAAGTAATTATTAGTGTCTTGTTCAGCAAGGACGCAGCAGCAAACATCGTTATTGCAACCCTGTCTCCTAAAAATGACATTCATATGAAACTGACAGGCAATATGTTTTGTAGAAAACATAATGTCTTTCTGATAATGTTTTTTTTTATCAACATAGACTCCATTTACATCTAGATTCTTGATGCATCTTGGGCAGATCAGATAGCTATACAATCAAAAATGTAAATGCATCCAAGAAGCATTCAAGACTCAATTCCAATCCCTTAAGACACATTGTAGCCAGATGTTGAAAAGGTGTAAATGCATCGGTCTCTCCAGGACGCACACATAATCTTTACTCCTCCCAGTTTTAATTACATCAGTAAGCGGTCTGTGAAAGTAGCCTCTACACGGTCTTTCCCTTGTGATAACGGCAGCTAAAGTGACTGAAATAACACTGAAATAAGCCACCATATCTGTCGCCTGCAGGGAAAAGTGATTTGAGCGATTTCGACACATACGACGATACAGAAGGCGCACCGAGCTGTTGGAGCATTTATCTAATCCCTGATTGGTTCAACCACTTAATGACCTGTGTAGGTGAAAGAGCATTGATCTGTATGGGTGAGGGAGGGGCCTGAATAAAAGTATAAAATAAAACTTTTAAAAATAAAATAAAACTTTTGTTGCTCTTGCAGTCCAGAACTGCAATTCATGTTTGTGTTAGTTTACAGATAGTTGTTAGCTACCTAGCTGTTATTGCTGACTGTTCTGACATTAATAACTACTGGAGTAGGGCCTACGTTGATTTGCATGTAACCTGGGAAAACCAAAATGGATTGCATCACAGATATGTGACACTTGAAATGAAATGTAAATGGGACCGAAATGAGCGCATTTTGAAAGTATCTGCAAACTGTTCACTCCCAACGCAAAAACGCTCATACTGAGCATATCTGAGAAGGATTCACTCAACATATTTTAATGCAGTTTCCCTAAACTATCGCTCCTGGAAAATGAAGGATTAGTGGTTATATTTAAGCAAATCAAAGCAGTTGAAATTAGGGAGAGATTGTGGTCTTTTGAAAAAGTCTTGAAGACATTTTAAATATGTGACCAAAACTACAATCCAAACCGTGACCAGTAGCCTAAACCTAACAGTAAAATAATTGTCTCTTTTGTCAAAGACCTGTGCTTAATACACCCAGCTGCCCAACCCTACAACATCTCTGTGGTATAAGAATGTCACACTTTCTGGACTGGAAAAAACGATGCCAATGAACATAATCTAGGCAGCATTTATGTTCCCTCCACAACATATTTGGCAAAGCAATTAGTCATATATTTGAACATATTCTGTTTCTCTGTCCCCGCTCCCCATGTCTCTCTCCATCCCTCCCCCCCTCTCACCTCTCTTCTCTCCAAAGTACAGGGTCTGCTGTGCAGTGTTGGACCATTGCAGTGAAGAGTTGTCGCTCTCGGCCACCCGGCAGGTCAGTGTCACCGTGCCCCCCACGGACACCGTCTCATCTGAGGTCACAGGCTGCAAGGGGTCGTCGTCTAGGTAATGGGAGAGGGGGGGAGGGGAATCATAAGACAGAGCGATAGAGAGGCAACAGAGACAAGTCAGGGAGACACAGCACTTGTATGAAAATACAAGCAAAAATAGTAGCACACACCAACACACAAATCAGATAAACCCACAAAATGCATTACTTGCCTCGCTCTCTCTCTTTCTCTCTATCTCCCCCCGCCCATCTCTTTCTCTGCTTGTCAGATTATCTATATATCTCTATCTGTCTTTCTGAAAGCAAAGACACAATGCACGCACACACACGGACATGCTGTCAGAGGGACAAAAAAAGCAGACAAATGGCTATCTGGTTGTATGTCTGCGAGGCCAATGTAAGAGCGATGAGTCAGTAGCAGCCCTGGCATCCAGAGACTGCACGACCTGAGGGACCAGCAAAGATGAAGAGACCGCGGCAGACAGCGGCTCTCGACAGGTCAAAGCAACAACAAGAGCACTGTCTCATACCTCTAATGGCTTTGTAACCGTCTTTTGTCAATATCTGTGTCAGTTTTTAACGCCATGCATATGTATCGGCTGGTACGGAACAAGCTCAAACGGGACAGGCATTATGGAAATGAGCAGGTCAGAGGGAAAGAGAAAGAGAATACAAATGACCCAGCATAATGAAGGGATTCTAAAGGCTGGAGCTGGAACTGGAGCTGGAACACCACAAAAACCACTGAGCAGTGAACGGTCTGGGTGTGTAACAGTATTAAAATTGGCTCAAATTATGGTATTTAACAGCACTCCCTTGATAACGGGTGATGGTGCAGGCTAATTCTGCTCTCTGCATTCAGTGAGGGTGACAGACGATTACGTGAATCAGAAGAAGAGATGTACACTAAAATATGCAGCCCCTCATTATG
This sequence comes from Macquaria australasica, assembly GCA_005408345.1. Taxonomy (NCBI): domain Eukaryota; kingdom Metazoa; phylum Chordata; class Actinopteri; order Centrarchiformes; family Percichthyidae; genus Macquaria; species Macquaria australasica. The sequence goes on along the minus strand of SEMN01000252.1, from coordinate 312,883 downwards.
GCAGGTAATGTCGAACACGGCCACTACGGCGCTTTTTGCCGTGTTAAGTTGTTGCGGCTTTGAGTGCACCCAGCCATGCTTTGCGCTCCCCTCCCTTCCTGCTCACTTCAAAACGTGCCAGTGCTCGCTCAACCTAATCTCAAGCAAAACAAAAATATGGTATAATTGATGACAAGACCAAGCCAATGGAGGGAACATCTCATAAGAAGATATGCCTCAAAGCGGTCTCCTCACCCCAGAAAATGTGGCGTGTATAAATAGTTTAATTGGAACCAAATTGTCAAGCGGGAGACAGGTTTATATTCGGCGTGGAGCGTTATCGCATCCTTGCACCGGCGGTGGAATTGATTTTTTTTTTTTTGTAGGAAGAACATCTGCTTAAGTGCGCTTCGGCGGAACTCCCATCAAGACATGAAAGGGGGGGGGGGGGCACGAGACGAGAGGATGCAGAAGAGGAGGCGAGCAAACTAACTGCATGTAGCATCAAAAACACACATTTGCAGTACATGAGCTGATAGCAGCAGGCAGCAACTATGGGCATCCCTTTTTTGTAATTTTGAAGCTGGATGGCCAGTTCAGCATCTCAGAAAACAGAAGTTATTAGAAAAGAAAAACACACCCTTAGATTTGCTTCTGGGCTGAGAGGAGTCAGAGCCGTTACAGCTCTTAAAGGTACAGCAGCCGTTTGCCAGTAGGATCCAAACAGCACTCAGAGACTTCCAGAGCCCTTCGTGTAAGAGTAAGTCGCTCCCTCACTCTCTGTGGTGTTTTACTGCAGCCCTGACCTTGTGGTTAGTTTATCTAAGCACCATGATGGCGGAGGGCTGAATGTGTGGTTAAGTGCACCACGGATTAGTGTCTCCTTTAATAGCGTCTTGGGCTAATTCTTGCGGCTGATCGCAAGAGCTCCTCTACTTGGCATGAACACTTTGGGTAAATTGGCTGACCCAGTGCATCATTCATCAAGCCAACCACAATGAGCTCTGACAAGTTAGCCAAACAGAGTGCTGGCATTTCTGACCAAGAACAACCTGTGTTCGAGGCTCAGAGTGACATTTGTGCTGGTGAAACAATTTCAGTGGTCAATTAGTGGCTCTGCAGCGATGGACAGAATTTGAGGAGATATCTGCTTTTTAAGTGGACACATTTTTACAGAATTATGTTCACAATATATAATATTTAGCCATTCCCATTGTCATACCATGCTGCAGGGCCTTGTAATTTTCCCCTTAAATTTCCTTTTAAATATCTTTAAAGTATGTATTAAGAAAACAGTTTTCCACACAACATCACATATCTTCTTCTTTATCTGCTTGTCCGATTGCTTTTTTTTATTAAATTGGTAAAATATTCAAACCCACAATGTCATGTTTCTTATGGTTTCTGCATTATATTAAATTGAGATATTCTTGGTAAATTAAATCATATTTTACACATTTCTTCTCAATTTCAGCCTGAAATATTAGGAGTCCTGGAAAACTATGGGATCTAAAATTGGAAACCACCACAAATTAAATTAGGTCTTGTGGGCTCAAACTATAAGCTTGCCCTTGTAATAAGTAATGACCCATCTGGTCCAGAAGAGCTGAGTCATTTCTACACATTTGTTTGTCTTTTTATTATTTGGACATTTCAGAGTTTTTTATTTTCATTTCAAATCACTGATCTGGGGGACCGGTGGCCTAAGGGGTTAGGTAAGTGAGAAGGTGACTGGAGGATTACAGATTCGATCCATGGACTGGCAGCACTTGTAGCTTGTTCATTACCACTGCTGGAGTGCCTTCGAGCAAGGCATTTGACCCCCAGCTACTCCGGGAGAGCTCATTGGCCAACAGATCAGACTGTGCATGTAGCGAGTTACAAAAAGTTTCAATTAATGCAAGCTAATAAATAAAGGTTAATCTCACTCTTATTGAACATAAGGCATAAAATGTTTAAATGATAATTAAACAGCACTCTGCATCATAAATCTAAAGCTCCACTAATGCATACAAATCATTGTTGTACAATATCCGTCAAATTTTAATCACAGATAAGTTTGGTTTAATTTAGTTGGAGCAATGTGTGGGTAGAATTTAACCGCATCAGAATTATGCATCAATGTTTTAGCAATATTTCGAAGCGTTCGTAAGCCGTCATTATATAGTCAGATGGGTGGGGTTAGCTGCAGTGGGCATTAAGATGGGCGCCAGAGAGATTAGACTGTTTGAAGTAAGATAAAAGTTTCTGTGGTTGACGAATTTAATGACACATCCCAACTGTTCTAATGGCACACCCAACCCATCCGCTGGTCCAAACCGGTTTACACAAACACTACAGAGTCACTCGTCAGTAGCATATGACCCCTATAAGCCTCAGATACAGATACAGCTGTTCTTCTTACCTTTGAAGCTACTTAAGAGCAAAGTTAAAGGGGGGAAATTAAGTTCAGCCAGAGATTAAATGGTTAAGTCAGGCTAAACACCCGAGCTGCAAAAATGAAAGGAGAGACCTATCTATCCTTAGCAGACGTTAAGTTAAACACTGTGGCTTGCTCTTCTTTCTTCTCTTCTCACATCCACTCCTCCACTCCCCCCTCAAGCTGTAAGCCTGTGGAAGACACGGGTATTTAAAGCAACACAATTTACACTTTCCCTCGTCGGCAACAAGGTGAGAGAACACAGAGGTAGAAGGCTAACTGGGATACCAAGTCAACAGAGGGAGAGAGGAGGAGAGGGAGAAAGATGGATGGATAAGGATATGTAGAGGAGGGTGGGTGATAAAACATTTGTGAAAAAATGGGAGGGAGAGGAAAGAAGGAGCCAGTGAGACAACAGAGGAAGAGGGGGAGGACTTAAAGGAATATTTTCAATGTTTTTTTTTTTTTGTAAAGAGGCTTATTTGCTTTCTTTCTGAGAGTTAGATGAGAAGATCGATATCCATCTCATGCCTACACGTTACATAAAGAGCTGCTTAACCTAGCATAAAGATTGGATGCAGGTGGCAAATAACTAGCCTGTCCAAAGAGAAAATACACCAACTAAGTGCTCACTGTTAGGAGTTCCTTCGGTTCCTATCAAGAAGCAAACAAATGAACACATGGCATCTTGTTTGTTTATTCCATACATAAATGTAAAAATGACAATTTGTGGTAGCTAACTAAATAACTAGAGGTCCTCCCAGGTCCACTCAGTTCCTAATATCTGAGGCTCCAAACTATATTCTGTTTTATTATATATAATATAATATAATAATATATAAAAGTCTCTTTTTGTGATTGTTTGAGTCACCCACATTTTGGACCATGTCTACTTATCTTCAGGTTTCTTTAGAATCAGGTTTTTTCTTTTTTTTGAAAATGAATTTATGGATGTCAGGTTCGGGGTAGGTTTTCCACTGTGTGTTTAGGATGTCTAGTTGGAGCTATTTATTGGCAAACAACCCATGGTGTATTAAAAGAGCCAGATCCTGGACTCCGCCCATTCATTTAAATGAAAGTTGCTCACTCAGTGCAACAGCCAAAGTTTCCCCGCTTCCTGGAAGAGCTGTAACAATTACTCAATTAATCGATTAACAGAAAATAAATCTGCAAATATTGTGAAAATTGATGAATTGATTAAGTAATTTTTCAAGCAAAAGTGCCAAAAATGTGACATAGTTCCAGGTTCACAAATGTGAGAATCTGTTGCTTTTCTTTACTCGGTCTATAGACTTAACATTGGGAAACATCATGCACATAAAAATGGCTTTTCTAAGCTTTGGGAAGGTTTTGCAAATATAAAACTGAAATTCATAATACAAAGAGTAATAATTGACCTTGTTTGCAGTTTGGTGTCCTGTCTGATTTACAGACATCTCCTGTATAATGGTGGTCTGGGGGGAAAGTCCTTTTAAGGTGGCAGGGTTTTTTTGTTGTTTTTGCAGTACCGTAGTTTACCACTGGGGTAAACTGGCAGAAAGGCTGACTCACAGTGCCATATCCAGCTCCCTTAATACAACCATGGAATGACCCTGAGTCTTGTCATTACTTTGAGGTTACCGGGTTTGGTACCATCAAAATCAGGCGCTCGCAAACCGTATCTTGCAATCCATATCTGGAGAAGCTGCACAGGTAGATAAATAAACTCCTACTGAAATCAAATAATGTCATTTTTACATTTCTGTTCACATATCAGTTAAAGTTGTATAAGATCAGAATCATAAGACAGATTTAAAGGTGTTGATAGGTGTATGTAACTGTCCCCCCGGCCTCCAGTCTTTAAGCTAAGCTAGCCAAACCACGTCCTGACTCCAGCTTGGTACTAAACACACAGACATGAGATTGATATAGATCGTCTTATCTCACTCTCAGGAAGAAAGCAAATAAGCGGATTTCCTAAAATATCGAACTATTTCTTTAATAAAAACTGCTCCCTCTCGATTCTATCCATTTCACTCACTAAAAAAGAACAAACAGTGGAAAATTCAAACCACCTTGGCCATCTCCATGTTCACCCCCTCTCCTCCTTCCTCATCCATCTGTCTCCCTCCATCTTTTCCCCCCTCCTCCTCTCCATCTGCCCCGATGTCCTCCCTCACCTCTTCGCCCTTCTGTCGAGCCTCCTCCCCCACTTCCCCTTATTCCCGATCAAGTCATTTACTTCTCACCATCCTTAATTCCTTCTTTCCCTCCTTTTTTTTTTGTTCTCCCAGGGAAGCTTTACGGTGTTGCTGCTAATTAGCGCGGGTTAATGAACTTTATTTACTGGAATACAAGTGTGTGTGTGCCTTCAACATGTAGGCCTGGGCTAAGTGTGTGTGTGTGTGTGTTTGTGTGATGAGGTTATTATCTGCACAGTTGTGCATGTGTGGTGTGTGTAAAGTGTGTGTATTTGTAAGGGAAAGGGTGTTGCTTTGCAAGGAGGTAATTATCTGAATGTGTGTAAAGTACAGTATGTGCATGTGTCTCTGTGTGTGCAAGTGTGGGTCTCAAGAAGCTTGTTATCGATGTTTGTGTGGATCTGTTTGCATGCGAGCGTGTTTGCACTCAGGTGCAGTTGCATTTGTTTTGTAGGGAGGCATTTATCTGTTCGTGCACAAATGTGTGCGACGAAGTATGTGTATCTGTGTGATTTATGAGATGGTTTTTATCTGCATGTGGTTGAGGCTGTGTGCATGTGTGTGTTGGTGTGTGTGTATGTGTGTGTGTATCTATATTCTATTGCAGCTGAACAGAGAGTAGTGCTATGGTGTGTGACAGACAGAGTCATGTGTCTTAGTGCTGCTGATGCTGTACACGTTTGATGGGAAATTCAGCCAACAGTGTGCGGTTTGATATGGCATGGTATGATACAGGCCATTACACACACACAGAAGCATCCACCCGCACACACTACAAGCATGCTGACACGCCCCCCTGAGTCATACACAGGAGTGCACGGACACACACACACACACACACACACACACACACACACACACACACACACACACACACACACACTCACATAAAACGTACAGACAGGAAGACATACACATTTGTCAAGCACAAACAACACATACGCTTACAGAAATACAGAAATACGTTAAAATGTGCCTAAAAATGCATTAGATACAGTTGGACAAATAAAGCAAACATGCAAACGTATGCACACAAAGCACACAGAGGACACATTCAGAAAGACACACACACACACACACACAGAGCAACCTCCCCCACACCATCCATCTATGCCCAGCTGTCCCCAACTACTACCCATCCCCCTGGGTAAGTGTGTGTGTGTATCTATACGTATAAATGTGTGTGTGTGTGTGTGTGTGTGTGTGCCCTTCTGCCCACCTCTAACCTCTACAAGCTCCCCTCTCCCCACGCTCTTCCTCTTTTTTTATCCCTCTCTCCATCCCTTACCCCGCTTGTACGCCTGTTGTGAGTCAAGAGATGCAAATTCAAACCAGTAATTTGAAAATGTGCCCAGTATATATAAAAATAACAAAAGAAAAAAACAATGTGATACAAGTCTTTTTTTTTCCAGTAGCAGCCCCCCTCCTCCTTTTCACAGTGCGGGTGTAGCGAAAGGCTTTGTTTTCCGCCTGATTTTCGTGGATTTGCAGCCTTTAATAGAGGAACGGTTGTTGCGATTCTCATTCTGTTGTCCTGTTGCCGTCATCTGGGGCACCGAACAAATTACTTATAATCTTTGAGGGGTGTGGGTGGGTGGGATTGGGCTGTGTATTTGGGATTTAAGCACCCCCGCCTGCCGTCTTAGCACAAACAAACTCCTTAGCCCTTAGTTTTTCCTGTAGCCCGCCTTTTTTCTGAGGGTTTGTGGGGGACTCTGGGAGCCCAAAACAGCCCCCACCCATCTCCCATCAAGTACCCCCTCCAACCACCTCCAGCAGCACCAACCCTGCCACCCCACCCTTCCTCTGCTGCCTGTCAAACATAGTTAGCTCAGAGCTCAGACGATCCCCCTCCAACCTCTTCATCCTCCACTAGCTAGACCCCCACATACACACACGCACAAACACACACACACACCACTTCCATCACAGCCCAGCAGTGTGTCTGCAGCAGCAGTGAGGCGCCAAGCCGGCCGCCCCACCCTGCCACTGGAACAGCACTATGAGAAGGAAAAGAGAGAGCGGGTTGAGAGAGAGGCGGGGAGGAGGGAGAGGCGAGAGGGGT
>SEMN01000252.1:216953-306008 GCA_005408345.1 Macquaria australasica | reverse complement strand
GATGTTGACTGGAGTGGAGGGGTGGAGAGAAAGAGCAACAGCGAGAGCTCATTGGAGTTAAAGGATCGGTTTATTCGAGTCTGTCTTAATACAATAAGCATGCTGAAGGAGTTATCAGTCCCTGTAATCATTCAGTCCTCCTTTCCATACAGGTCTGAAGTGATCTCTTTCTAAGGCGACTTCACTGTAAATGATGGGGGACAAAGTCTAACACACCCTTTCTTAAGTTCAGCTGTTTAATATAAAGCTTCAGCAGTATGAGTTAGTCAGATCAATGGGTATCTTCCAAAGTTAGGGTCTTGTTAGTACGAAATCGGAGAGCGGAGGGATACTTCCTGGTATTCGCATCTACAAGCCTGAATTATCAATCAGACATGACCGGCAACTGTTGCAGGGCGCCAGACCCCCCCAAAAAGCCTCAGATTCACTACATGTCAATTGGTTTTTGAAATTGCAAATTTGTTACCAATGTCACAAATTTGCACCACTAAGGAACAATATCAAGTAAGGTGGGATCTGCACAGCCCATTATCCTAGGAATTACATTCATATTGGATGACTGCACCTGACGATAATGTCCAATGCCAACGTTCATTACAACTGCAAGGAATAGTGTGACCTACTTATACTGAGGCGGAAAGTGAGTCCGACTTTCATGCAGGAGACCAGTGTTGATGCCCCGTCACAGGTCTGCAGTTAACGTTCACCTTTTTATTAACCACAATCTTTCCCTAACCATAACCAAGTGTTTTGGTGCCCTTGCCCCAACCATACCTTAACCATAGTTTATTTGCCATACCCACAATCTTAACCATTCTGTAGTTGCCATGCGCAGATAGATAGTGCAGAAAGTGAGAATTTTAAAAACACTGGCATTGAATTTAACCTGGGTTTTTGCAGCATCATCCATCAGCGTTCTTGTCTGGCGATAGAGTTGTTCTGCATTAATACCTGATTTTGTGGACCTGTCTTTTAGAGGGGTTTGTGGTTGAGCAATAAAGATACATGCAACTGTCAGAGCGAAGACACCCACTTGATTTGGCTGACTGCTGAAGCTTATTAGCTTCAAATTAACTTTGCACAGAATAAGCTCTGGATTTTGTCTCCCATGTTTTACAGTAAAGTCACATTAGCGAGGTATTGCTTCACATCTAGTATGGACAGGAGGAATGATTAAAGTGACAAAAACTCTTTCAACGTACATATAAAATGTGATACTTGACAAAATCTGAACCTATACTTTAATGTCAGATATGCTTTATTTAGTCGCTAATCATACTATTACATCATAATTAGCTCTATAATCATCTCCCTGTAGTGTTTTGATACCTTCCTTGTATTGTAATGCTCTTTGGTAATTGTCCATTATTTGACAGCTGTGCCAGCTAAACTTCTTTAAAAATGAACCGACTGGACACAGACAGACAGAGACAGAGAGATATTTTTGATTTTAAATAGAAGAGCCCTTTACTGCATATCCAGTCACTAAAGAACTTCACCCACCAGAAATCATCATTTGATAAGATATAAGGCTTTATCTGTCCATCTGTACGCACACAAATACACTCACACACACACAGAGGAAGATAAAGAGAGTGAAATCTTTAATGCCTTGGCAAATGCACTGACTGCCCCTGCCAATAGCCCACTTAAAGAAATGAGTAGTCAATTACCAGAAGTCTGCCCTTTTGACTAAGATCACTGGACCCGCTATGGGGAGCTTCAGAACCTGCACTCTCTCTCTCTCTCTCTCTCTCTGTCTGTCTGTCTGTCTCTCTCTCTTCAACACCCATCTTTCACAGTAGCACTAACAAGAAGGCCTGAAAAAGTATCTGGTCTGTTCTGGGAAATACATGTGTGTCGCAATCACACACTCTTACGTAAGAATGGAATAGATGTGCACGCTGGGTGATAATTTAATATCATCACTTGTCTTTTAGTGGAATGATATCTTGATGATGTTAGTGTTTCACCAAAGTCTGTTATCCAGATTAAGGATTCTGGACAAACTACGTTATTAAAAACGAACAAAATTAATGTTTTTGTTACGTGTATGAGGAGTTATGTAGCTCACAGCTCATCACACTGATCATCAGATAATTTTGTATGTGAGTTTGCATAATTTGCCATATCATACATACACACAGGACAGCCCTGTGTATTTTCGGTTTGTGGCAAGACCCCTTAGTTCTAATTAATGTAAATCTAAATGCTGCAGAAATCTTAGACAATAGTGTGGTTCCACATTTGAGGCGACCGTTTGGGCCTTTACTGTATGAACATGACAATACCCCTGTGCACAAAGCAAGGTCAAGTACTTGGACTTCACTTTGTGCCCAACACCAGTGCTCAAGCTTACTAACACTCTTGTGGCTGAATGGGAGCAAATCCCTGCAGCCAGGTTTCAAAATCATGTGGAAAGCCTTCTCAGAAGTTTGAAGGATGCTGTAGCAGCAGATTAATGTTTTTTTACGTGCCCATATACTTTTGGCCATGAAGTGCATATACAGTATATTTATTGTAAAGTTATTCTAATGGATGCTGTGATATTGTTTTTAACCATAAAGGCCAGCTGTGTAAGTGAGTAAACACACAAGAGAAGACACATAAGCACCACAATGTACATGAATAGACACACAGGCACACACACTCTCCACCTCTGCGACTCTATAGTGTGCCCCAAAACATGTATATATATGCACTGACACACAGAGGCAAGCAAAGTCACCACTTTCAAACTACACAAATACATAGACATGCACTCTCTCTCTCTCTCTCTCCCTCACACACACACACACACACACACACACCTATCCACTCGTAAAACCTTCCGATAACAGCAGGGACTTATACACCAGGCAAAAGAAGGATAGGGCTCTCGATGCCCGGGGAAGGGCCAAGATTAAAAAAAGGGGAATAGTCCTAAAGCTTCAGCAAAAGAGAGAGGCTGGGGAGGATGAAGGAAGCGAGGGAGGGAGAGAAAGAGAGGGAAGGGTGAGCCAGTGAGCCAAGGGTGACGAGGGAAGATATGCTTCAAATTAAATCATTTGGAACAAAAGAGGATTGTTGCCAAGCAACCCAGCCAGAACGGGGTTACCAGGGCAACTGAGGTGACCCAAAGCTTGACCTAAGAAATGGAGTCGCCCTTGTCGTCCATCGGCAAACGCACACATGTGCACACACAAACACACACTTCCACCTCTCTCTCTCTCTCTTTATTGCTTTCAAGGTCCATCCGACAAACATAAACAGACGGCAGGTTTCTTCTGCAAAATGCAGAACACAACTGAAATGTCACGCTGTGGCACAAACAAAAAAACAGGGCTTTCAATCAAGAGGGGTTTCAAAATTGCGAGGGTATGAGGTTAGGTGGCTAATGGATGACGTTAGCCAAAATCAACAGCTAGTGAAGCACAACACATAAACTGTCCAATGTCCAAGATGAGCTTGTAGAATAAATAAATAGAGCTGTATTTTTCAGAGGGTTTTGGCAGCACTGTCAGTACACAAACACTGTTTTGAAATGATGGATGGATCCCAGATTCTCCTTCATTAAGGGAAAGGATGCTCAATCCTCATTTAAGAGACTATTAGAGAGGTCTTACATTAGAGGGCATTTGCATTGAAATATCATGGCGCTGTCTTTACCACGAACAAAATAAAGAGGCCGAAACCTATAGAGACCTGCTGATACTGGAAATTTCAAGCCATTACAGAAATTTGAGCGTTGAAACAATCTGATAACAACATATTATTATTATATATTACCCCTTTATATACAGTTTTCAGCCTTTTGTTTCCCCTTAAGTAGCTTTAAGTTTGTTAAAATGGTCTGACAGTATCATAAACTGTAAATTCTGTATCATGTTGCTCCAGCACTTCACTGAAGCTGTATGATGTTTACACTGAGTGAAATATTAAAACCCAAGACTCCATGTTTTTTATGCCAGCACCATTTCACCATGTCTTGTGCATTATTTTAGACACATTTATTTATTATTGAAGAACCTCTGACTTCATTGTGCCACACACTTTCACACACTGAATCCAAATGCTGAGTATATACTGAGTGGAACATGTGGAAAAATACTTGTCACATCTGTCCGGTGGACAAACTATGTATGTTTCTAAATTACCGCAAACATACTGCAATGTGTTGTTACTTATCACTCGACGTATGATAAGCAAGAAATGGACGATAATTTGAACTAGAAATTAAGTGCAGAAATCCTTTTAAGACAGATTTTCTTCATGTTTTGGACATAAAGAATAAGCTTTACGCAATCTATGCCTCAATCAAAGTGCATGTAGGATCAGCACACAGTAGAGGTGTTCAGCACACGTACAAACAAATCCTTATCAACGAATTTTCAAAGTGAACTGACTTAACTACCATTGTCACAGATCAGTGGCTTTTAGCAGTGTTACTCCTCACTGGTAACTGAAAGTGGTTTAGCTTAGCTGTTATTCAAAGTGTGTTACTTCCTCATTAGGTCTATTAAAAGAGCGCAAAAGCTACAGAAACAATCATAATGTGTTAACCAATAAATAACAGGCTGCTGAGCTGTTAACTATATGGGCAGTGCTTGAACATCCTAATTTTGTAGTGAAGTGAATGTGACAGCTTGGACTATAATCAGAACTGAATCAGCGGTGAACATCGCAGACGTCTGAATGGTGATGCCTTCACTTACTCAAGTGCCTTGGAACAGTGATGCGTTTACTTACTGACATACGTACTAAAGCACATTTGAACGGTGATGCAACCGCTTAGCTTAGGAAAGAAAGTAAACAAACGACAGAGTCAGTAACTATGTATATTTTAACTGAACGAAGTGATTCGAATAAGCAAAATGATTCCTGATTTCCACCTCTATCTCAGACAACTGGGAGGGGCTGCAGAAGGTTCAATTTAATTCAGTTTTATTTATATAGCGGCAAAGCATAACAGAAGTTATCTCAGAACCCTTTTCATATAGAGCAGGTCTAGACCGTACTCTTTAGGTCATCTGCCTAGACCAATAACTTTGGTAACTTTCCAAAACTGACAATCTGGCAACCACGGCCACCCCATGACCAGATTGGCCAGGTGTGCTGAGGTGAGAGAGTATGCAGGATTTGAACTGTTCTCTGAAGCTCTGTTTTTTCATTCTTCGCACAACTAACTCCGTCACTTTTTGTGTGCAACCACCATGAAGGCCTTTGAAGAGAGACTGCATAATTGTGTGCACCGTTATCCCCATTTGTAAGATTCATCACCTCAAGACTTCAAAGACGCGCTTAAAGACACACAGCACAAGAGACAGATCAGGTAGTCAGTATGACGCAACCAGGTGGAAGCTATGATGACAAGCTTTTTGCCCCACCTTTGAGACACGTTGTACGAACAGATTTGATCAGAAATCCATTTAAATTATTTGAGAAATCAGTCTAGCATGCAGTGTTTTAAGATTTCATGTTTTTTTCCCCCTGCATAATTGGAAAATTATTAGAAATGTGTCCTGATAGTCGCACTACAAACTGTGCAGATGTTACTGAAGTCAGTTTCTTTGGTATCATGTCAACTCTCCTGCCTGGCTGCTTCCACTTGAAATCACAAATAAACACGTTCTCTCTTCTCATTGTGGATGTTCTACTGCATGTTTTTTGTTTAGTTTCAGGCAGACCTCTTTCCTTTCTTCTCCTCTCTGTGGCTCTGACTGCTCAGCAACATGACATGAAAGGACGAGGAGTGTTTTTGTGTGTGTGTGTGTGTGTGTGTGTGTGTGTGTGTGTGTGTGTGTGTGTGTGTGTGTGTGTGTGTGTGTGTGTGTGTGTCTTTGTGTGTGTGTGACGGCAGGGAGTGTGTATGGAAATGTGTGTCTGTTTGTGTGTCTCCCTGGAAATAGCACAGAAAGACAAAGCAGGGCTGAAGTAGAAGTAGAAATGTGGACCAAAGTTTGGAGTACAGTGTGTATCTGTGTCACTGTGTGTGTGTGTGTGTGTGTGTAGGATTTGTCTCCCCCTTTACTGGAAATGTGTGTTTGTCAGTCTATGAGAATGCTCTCTTCCTTGTTTCCAGGCATGTCTCTTTTCCCCAGGGACCACTTTGAGAATTTGTGTATGTCCTCCAGTGTATGAGAGTGTGTGTGTGTGTGTGTGTGTGTGTGTGTGTGTGTGTGTGTGTGTGTGTGTGTGTGTGTGTGTGTGTGTGTGTGTGTGTGTGTGTGGCCATGTACACCCCCTTCTCTTCCCCCATCATGTCTGAAGGAATGTGTGTATGTCTTGTAACGACGAACGGCCACTAACGAACGCAACCTTTCAGATGGCCCCCACGGTTTGTCACTTCCAATCAAGACAATGGAGATCAATGGAAGAGCAAGGCGAGGGAAAGGAAGATGAAGAAGATGAGGAAGGGGAGGAAGAGGAGGAGGGAGAGGGGGCTCGCTGCTTCCAACAATGGCAGCACAGGCAGCAAAACAATAGAGGCGGGCCAGTTGCGTTTTTATCGTGGCGTGGCGCCTCCAGACATCGTTAGGGCACCCCTCGTGGACTAATTGACCAATTAGGGTCACTCCACATGGTCTTAACTGTCATGGCCGCCAACATCGGAGAACTGGCGCGGCCCTGTGACCATCTGGTGACCCACTTGACATGAGAGATATAATACATGTGCAGGGCTTTGTCTTATATAATGCAGGAACTCAGATGCAGATGTATAAGTGGCTGAGATATGGAGATTCTAGCACCATTTGCAGATTTCTTTTAACATCACAAACGTGCATATTATGATTAGAATATCCAGTCTATTCATTCAGTTTAATTAATTTCTATTGAATTATATTATAGTGAAATGAAACCATTTATCTCCTGGAAGCTCCAACAACGACCTCTGGGCCGTAATGATTTAAAAAATACGAGCACAGTGGTGTACAGCGCACTCATACACACACCTACACACACTATAAACACATATCAAGCCGAGGATAATGCATGGTAGTGATGTTACAGTAGATACAGTATATACAGTAGGTGGGTAAAGAATGAACTCAGGTCAGTGTCAATCATTAGACATGGCATCCCTTATGTAACCTATTGTCTATAGTGCTCTCAGAAAAAGAGTTTTATTCCTTAAATGACTTAATGTGACTGACATCCATTTGAAACTACTAACTGTAATTTATTCAAACAATATATTTAAGCTTAATTCATCACTGCTCAGTATTCCTATATGCATTTTAGTCCTGTCAGTGTGGAAAAGCCTCTGAAACACCACTTTACAGGCATTACAGTACACTAAAAGTCATTTCCTAAACATAAATCTCTTAACAGATCCCTAAGATCAGTTGACACATTACTCTGATTCAATGGTAAGCCAAAGTCTGGGATATATTAGGTCCTTAAATGGAAAAACCATTCTGAAAACACAAAACAGAATAATAAAAGGAATACAATGCTCAGGAATAACATTTTGTTGCAGGTATTCCAGACTGTTTTTCTGCAGCTGTGAGCAGGGAGGAACCATCATTTAGGCAGCAGCATATCTATCTATCTATCTGATATGTGGTATAAAAAGGAAAATACCAGCCAGATATATCATCCAGTCCCTAATCTGTGCTATAAATTTATATCATAAAAGGTATATGTCAAGCTAAAAAGGCGGGTAAACACCAAACACCCTCCACTATATCTTGGTGCACGCAAGCACAGATGCATGATGGATGTACAGTAGACTGTGCAGATGTGTGTGCACTGTACCATCAATGTCATTTGAAAAACTCATGTCAACCAATATAAAACTGTCAGGAACTATTTTTAAAAAAAGCCTATTTTTTAGATTTACCACCATGGAGTTTCAAGTATTGTATGTCTGATGGGGTTTCCTAAGTTTCCCTAAAATTGCCTTTTGTCTCCACTCCTTTTAAGAAATTAATTGCTAGGTCCTTTGGATTGGTTGTTACCCATTAGTATAGAGCAGAGGTTTTCAAAGTGGGAGGCAGGCCTCCCCAGGGGGGCTCCAAACAGTTTGAATGGAACTGAAAAAATATTACATTAGTTATCAAAAGGAGATCACATAGAATAGCCTAAATGTGTGTGATCTGGTTAAAGAGATAGTTCAGAGATACAGAAGTTTGGGGGGATTTTACCACTTTCCCAGAATCAGACACTAATAAATGCCTTAGGACAGACCTTTTTTTTTATGTAGTTGGTGTAGTCTGAAGTCATGTCAAACAGCAATATTAGGCCATCTTGGCTTAATTGTTAAGTGCATATGGGATCAAATAACATAATCATGATCCCATAGGCTTGCAGGAATTGAGCGAAACTAAGCAAGTAAACTAGGGGGTTGAGGGGGCGCCTTTTTCCAAGCTTTGTCTGAGGGGAGGCCCACAGTCTCAGACTTTGAATACCCCTGGTATACAGTATATAATAATGTGCTTTCTGTCACCTGCTAAATTAAATGCCTGACAGACCAAAATAAAGCAACAAGTTCTCCAAATGAAACGACAAAATACGCTGTTTGTAACTTCCCTTTAGAACGACACAAAGAAGGGTTTTCTGATTGGACGCCCCTATCAGCAGTCTGTGCCTTCCAAAACCGTTACAAAAATACTGTTGAAATATGAATCTGTTTTATGATGTGACAACACTAAAGTTAAGGCTTGGCACAAAAGCAACTTGACTAGGTTAAGGGAAACATTGTGGTTTGGGTTAAAATGACTTCTTCAGTAGGGTTTGGGGATCTTTGTTGTCATGGTTACATTAATAAATGCGTGGTTACGGTTAGGGAACAATTGTGGTCATGGTTAAAAGAAACCAAGAAGGAAACAAGAAACAAACAGCGGTCTCTCGTGTTAAAGTCAGACATTTTGTTGCCCCATCCCTCCACCTCCACCTCCACCTCTACCTCTTCCCTCTTTGTGGCTCTATAACAACGTCACCTGACTTTCTCCTTTGCTCCCATCATAATTACTATGGCCGCTAGAGGGCTTCTGCTGTTGAATGTTAACATATATGTCATTTTAGGGCACTTGTTGGAACAACTCGGTTGTTTTTCGTGGGAGGACAGTCTCAAATGTAGCTATCCAATAAATATAGACTGTAAGGGTTGACTGTGTGCTTATTTCTGATATTTTTATTCTTTGCTTGCAGCTCCCAAACAGGTTTGCAAAGGTTACTTTTCATTTTGTGAAAGTTTCAAAAGGAGCATAAAATAGGGTCAGTTCACACAAATTACAAAAGACATGTTTTCTCACTTACCACTCCAGTGGTATCTAACCATGTAGATAGTTGTGGCTTTATTTGTGCAGTTTTGAGATACCCATCTTTGAGATTTCTGCTGCCCACCCCAGTTCAATAGAAATGAATGGAAGTTTGTTTGTGGTGCTAAAAAAAATCAATGACAGATTCTCTGGAATAAAAAGGCTCCATTGAAAACTGTTCACGGTGAGGTCTGTGGATTATCCAGAGTAATGGGGACATCCTTCTAGAAAGACACATTCCTGCAGATTTTTTTTTCAAAGCTGTGAGCACCAAAAATGAAATTACATTCACCTCCATTGTACTGAAGTGAAGGCAGAAATATCAGAGACTAATATTTCAAAAAACCTTAGCAAATAAAACTAAACCTACCTGCATGGCTAGATACCACAGAGGTGAGTCAGAAAATATTCTTTGGTAATTTGGGTGAACTGACCCTTTTCACACACTAGTGACAATATACACAGGTGCATGCAGTGTAAACATCCAGTGCACAGGCTTTCACAGACACACTATAAGTAGTTCTCTGGGCTGAGTTACTGTACAGCAGCACAATACTATGATATACTTATGCTCTCCATTCATACACTCAGTCATGACGCTGAATCTTATTTAATGTCACGAGCCATATTTGCCTGGAGTGGAGCCCTACAAGCTCAGCTCCGAGAGGAAAGGACTGAAGTCATCTTTCTTTTCCTGCTGTCTCCCTCTGTTTCTGCTCTCTTCATCTTGCTCTCTCTCCCTCTATCTCTTTCTCTGCTGTGATCGCACCCACCCCCCTCCCCTCTCTCCCTTCCTCATGCTGTCTCTCTGCATCTATCCCTCTCTACCTCTCTCTCTCTTCCCCTCTGCAGTCAGTGCATTCCCTCGGGTTCAACAGCGGGAGACTATTACACTCACAGACGGATTCGCTCTCCTCCAATTTCTCTCTGTCCTCTTCCTCCCAGCTCTCTCCCTCTTTCATCATCCCCCTCTTCCTCTCCTCCTCCTCCTCCTGTGCTCTAAAGCCTCCATCCCCTCTTATTCATCCCCTCCATCAGCATGAATGTGTGTATTTGTGCGTTTTTGTGCACGCATGCACAGGTCTTCCAACCCTCCCTCCCATCTCCCTCCTTCCCTTTCTCTTTCTCCCTCTCCTTTTCTTCAGTCAATATAATTGGCATCGCAGGAGTGCTCCCTGCAGAGTATGCTAAAACAGCAAGCACAAAAACAGAGGGAGAGAAGAGAAAGAGGAAGGAAGGGAGAG
Source organism: Macquaria australasica (assembly GCA_005408345.1). NCBI lineage: Eukaryota > Metazoa > Chordata > Actinopteri > Centrarchiformes > Percichthyidae > Macquaria > Macquaria australasica. The sequence continues at coordinate 295,522 of SEMN01000252.1, read as the reverse complement.
AGATGTGGATAAAGGCAAAAAGACGAAGAGAAAGCGAGAGGGGAGGACAGGAAAGCAGAGAGCTTGGAAGAGGAAAAGGAGAAATAAAGGGGGCAAGAAAAGGAGAAACGAGAGCTTCAAAAAGACGAAGAAACTGTAAAAAAAGAGGAAACAGAGAGGCCAAAAATAAAAGAAATTGGGAGGGCTAGGGAAAGGGAGGAAAACAACGAGGAGGAAAAACAAACAAAAAGAGAACACAACCAGAAGCAGATGCAGGGAAGATAAGACAAAGGAAGACAGAGAAGAAAATTAGGAAGAAAAATAGGAGTGAACATTCTTGACCATAGCAATCAGCAACCAGAAAAACCAGAGCGCATCCATTCAGAAACCAGCCAGCCACTCAAGGCAAATTCAGCCATATATCTCCCCCTGACTAGACACACAAGTGCCTAACCACATTAGACTGCAAGACAACCATCCTGAAATAACCCAGACCTCAGTCGCAGCGGCACTCTCTCTGTCTCTGCCTCCACAGGCTCTCTGCAGGTTGCAGAAGGAATAACTTAAAGATTTTGTTAAGTTATAGGCAATATTTTAATGTAAAAGTACATGTCTTATCAGCCTATATCACAGATCATTCACAGGATTCAGCATAGAAGAGCATCCCCCTATGGAGACCTTCTGCTTTGTCCTAATTAACCAACACGATGTCAGTAACAGGAAATGTTCCTGGCAAACCGCACATTAATCAAAACTCAAGTGCAAGAAACAAACACCAGCAAGATGCCACTGAGTGTCCTCTCCAGAGGAAGTGAGCCGACCAAGACGACCAGCCACCTGCCTACCCACCATCCACCCATTTGGCAGAAATGCAGGTCAGAGGAGTGCAAAGATTACTGACATTAGAGTACTTACATTACAGAAGATTACCACGTTACATGACTTGTGGCTAATGAGTCTCTCACTAATGAGCTAATGAATCTCCTGCTGCCACGAGGGGTTGCTGAAACGAAATGTTGCCTTGTGCAGTCTAAATGTGACACATGTAGGGCTGCGACTAACCTTTGTTTCAATTATTATTAATCCATCAGTTATTTTTATATTACTCAATCACTCTCATAGGTATAAAATGAAGACAAATGCCCATCACAACAACACGGTGTGGCCTTACAATTGCAAAAAACTATATCCTCTTCCTCCTTCACGTTCTCATTTGCAATGCACTTATGTCTTACTTCATGCTCCTGCAACCTTGTGGCATATATTGAACCTACAGAGTGTTATCACCTTTATCTGCAGCTCCAGAGCTTCATAGCAAGTTTCAGCTCATTGTTTAGCTGTCCGGCCTGCAACTTTACTCTTGGTTCACTCTCAGCGCTCTCATAGCGTTGTGATTTTCAGGGAAAAGGTTCTAAAAACCCACTGTACACTACCTGCTTTTGCACCCTACAGTAGATGGACACAGTTAAAGTGGAGCATTCAGCAGCTAAAGAGCCAGATATTTCCCTCAGGAGTTGGTAGAGACCAAAAACAGAACTAAAAGGAGCGTGAAGGGGGTAACAAGACAGGGAGACAGGAATACTGTTGTTAAAAAAAGAAGAAGAAACACAGAGAACATATGGGTCACACATTGAGAAGTAAATCAAATAAAGACGAAGTAAAATAAAATGAAAATTAATTAAAAATAGAAATGAAAATACAGTTACATAATGTCCGCAGGTGTACTTGAGTGAGCACATATACTAGCTTGTACAGGTATCACCAGCAGGCCGGTTGCACATGGACCACTGCAGTCGTGCTATTTCAACAAGGATAAAAATTGCATGGTGTGAACTGTATTGCACCACTAGATGGATTCTGTTCCCTGAGGTCATCTAGTTATACGTTACAGTATTATAATATATCACATATATGTTATGCCCAATTAAACAGTATGTCAACAGTATGACAATGTGGAATGGACAATGTACAGAGTTGTAGAATATATGACAGATATATGGAAAGAAATATGAGGTGAATAAATTAATATGAATGAAAGAATCACTATTTGTATTTTTAATCATTTTATCGAGTCTGAATGAATGATGTCAGCACTAGATGCGTGTAGCATTTGGTACCTCTGAAAACCAGGATCACTCATATGTGTATCACTGGTAAAGAAAATATGGCACCTGTTTTTATACTCTAATGCAAACTATTTGTGTTGTTAGCAATCTAGCAGATATCCTGCCAAATCTGACTTGACAGGACACTGTGTAAAATGCAGTGCAGAGGCCCTTAGAGGCTGACAATCTCCCCAGTAATAGTGTCATTTGTTTATGGTAATTACTTTATTGTCAAAATGTGGCGAGGGTTTACAGATCTTGCAATGCTACAAATAGAACGCTATAAAACTGCCAAAAGCAACTTATTTGCGGTTCAGTACAGCTAATAAAAATTCTAAAATTATGAATGGGCAGTGTAATAAAAAGGACAACATGAAATTATTTGTTAAGGAACATGAAGTCCAATTTTGTTTACTAAAGCACAAATGATGAATAAAACATTACACAACTTATTGTAACCCTGGTCTGCACTAAAATAATCTAAGAGGAGACATGCAGGACAAAGAAACTTATCATAGAGCGGTGGAAAAATAAGACCTCTAATACAGACATTTCACGCATTCTCACACTTTTCAAGACCTTAAAGTTAGATTTATTTTAAGGGTTTTGCAATTTTAAAGACCCGTGGATGCTCTCTTGCTCTGCATTTCTTATTTTCCCTCTGTCTCCCCTGACTCTTCTCTCCCTCTCTTTGTTTGTCTCTTTCCCTCCCTACCTCTATCTAATCTTGCTTTCTGAAGCCACAGAGACAAAAATAAATAAATAAATAAAAAAAAGAAGAGGACAGACTCCATTCTATTCAAATCCAAAGCCGGGAGAGCAGACTCAAATCCAACCCAATCGCATTTATAGCCAGGTTCCGCTCCAAATGGTAATTTGTCGACTGTCTATTGGCTTGGGCGCAGGGACTCCTGTGATTGACACTCCAACTACAACACAGCTGAGGGAAGAAATAGGGAAGGTGGAGATGCTGACAATTTTACTTTTCTGCAATTATTTGTTTGATTTGTTTTATATGCTGGTCCTTCAGTTTCACTGGTATTTAAAGATTAAGGTCAGCGTTTACCTACTACGTTGTTTCAGACTGAAATATCTCAACAACCATTGGATGGATTGCCATGAAATTTTCATAAATTGACATTCATGGTCCCCAGAGAATCAATCCTAATGACTTTGGTCATCTCCTGACTTTCCCTCTAGGTTTCCTCTGAGGTTCACATTTGTGGTTTTAACTGTTGAAAGAATTACCATGAAATTTGGTATCGACCCCTCAGAGGCACTGGATGGCAGCACATTTATCAGTTTGTGTTATCATAATGCATGACCATTTCCTTTTTTGCTAATGGTTTATAAAAGACCAATGACCAACCCAGACAAAAGGCTGGAAAGTTGAGGTAGCAAGGCTGAATGCTCTAAAATGCTGAAATGAAGGCTCATTAGTTTAATCTAAACAAAGCAGTCGCAAATGTTGTTCTCCTTTCTGCCTCTCCAGTAGAGATGTTGTGTACTCTCAGAATCTTTACACATAAATAATTCTTTAGTAAACCACAGATCGGGAAGCCCCTGGACAGGAAATTGCGAGCAGAGTGGCTCAGCGGAAGCGTGCTGGGCCCATAACCCAGAGGTCAGCCTTCCTCACTAGAGCACGACTGCAGAGAGGACAGGAAGGCATTTACTGGTATACTGGACAGGAAGGCTGGTATACAGCCGCTCTGATGCACTTCTGTCACTCTGGATTTGATGGCGTCGTTGTGTGTCACGTTGCGAGCGACGCAAAACACATTTTGAAATCAAATTTGAGCAGCCAGAGCATCCGGACTGAGAGGTATCTGTAGAAATCCGACTGGAAGGCATTACAAACCACCTCTAAATGTGGCTTGCATCCGATTTGCAAATATCGCATTTCATGTGGTTTGTTGCTGCCCAGACGATCTAAAATCAATCTGGATACGGCAAAAAAACGGATTGGGGCTGGCAGTCTGAAGAAGTTAGATATTTCTTCTCATGTTGAGGGCACAACATTCACGTCCCAGGCAACTGATGTCATTCATTAACACCTTCTGTTGGCTTCATTCGTTGAAACTACTCAAGTTATCTTGTCTATTTGCCTTCCTCACTAGAGCACGACTGCAGAGAGGACAGGAAGGCATTTTCAGGTAGTGTGGCCGAGTGGTCTAAGGCGCTGGATTAAGGCGCCAGTCTCTCAGGAGGCGTGGGTTCAAATCCCACCACTGCCAATTCTTCTCCTTTGAGCCTCAGTATCTTAACACATAAATAATTGTTCAGTAAACCACACATGCGGAAGCCCCTGATTAAGAAAACGTGAGCAGAGTGGCGCAGCGGAAGCGTGCTGGGCCCATAACCCAGAGGTCGATGGATCGAAACCATCCTCTGCTACTTGCTACTACATCTAGCAGAGACCAGGGCTGTCATACTCACCTTATCATGTTTGCGGATGACTAACCGTCCATAGTGAAATGTCTTCTCTCTTCAGCGCTAAAGTGGACACCATACTTTTGTCCCAAGCAGCTGATGCAAACTTTGTTGCTGTGATAACTCTTTGATTTCAATGAAACTCATGTAGACACTTTTCTGGACTTATATGATTTTTGGAGGGAACTGAGAAAAGTTAGTAGAAAGAAGCTCACTCAAAGTCCACCAAATACTTCATTTTGGAACTCTTGAGCTGGAAGCTGCCCAAATCTTGGTCCCCAGTGTAAAGCTACTCAATGCCATGCATCACTATTTTCAGAATGAAAGCACTACAGTGTTTTTTTTAACAAGGGAGCTTTCAGATTAAAAACCACAAGGATTGCTTGACTTTGGTACACAGCCGCTCTGATGCACTTCCGTTACTAGGTAATTAAGTCGTCAGAGGCATTGGATGGCAGCATGTTTATCAGTTTGTGTTGCCATACAGCATGACAATTTCCTTTTTTGCACATGGTTTATAAAAGACCAGTGACAAACCCAGAGAAAAGGCTGATAGTTGGGGTAGCGTGGCTAAATTGCAGTGCAGAACTCCTCCATCGCACCAGACAAACTCAGTGATGGAGGAGGCTGGTATACAGCCGCTCTGATGCACTTCTGTCACTCTGGATTTGATGGCGTCGTTGTGTGTCACGTTGCGAGCGACGCAAAACACATTTTGAAATCAAATTTGAGCAGCCAGAGCATCCGGACTGAGAGGTATCTGTAGAAATCCGACTGGAAGGCATTACAAACCACCTCTAAATGTGGCTTGCATCCGATTTGCAAATATCGCATTTCATGTGGTTTGTTGCTGCCCAGACGATCTAAAATCAATCTGGATACGGCAAAAAAACGGATTGGGGCTGGCAGTCTGAAGAAGTTAGATATTTCTTCTCATGTTGAGGGCACAACATTCACGTCCCAGGCAACTGATGTCATTCATTAACACCTTCTGTTGGCTTCATTCGTTGAAACTACTCAAGTTATCTTGTCTATTTGCCTTCCTCACTAGAGCACGACTGCAGAGAGGACAGGAAGGCATTTTCAGGTAGTGTGGCCGAGTGGTCTAAGGCGCTGGATTAAGGCTCCAGTCTCTCAGGAGGCGTGGGTTCAAATCCCACCACTGCCAATTCTTCTCCTTTGAGCCTCAGTATCTTAACACATAAATAATTGTTCAGTAAACCACACATGCGGAAGCCCCTGATTAAGAAAACGTGAGCAGAGTGGCGCAGCGGAAGCGTGCTGGGCTCATAACCCAGAGGTCGATGGATCGAAACCATCCTCTGCTACTTGCTACTACATCTAGCAGAGACCAGGGCTGTCATACTCACCTTATCATGTTTGCGGATGACTAACCGTCCATAGTGAAATGTCTTCTCTCTTCAGCGCTAAAGTGGACACCATACTTTTGTCCCAAGCAGCTGATGCAAACTTTGTTGCTGTGATAACTCTTTGATTTCAATGAAACTCATGTAGACACTTTTCTGGACTTATATGATTTTTGGAGGGAACTGAGAAAAGTTAGTAGAAAGAAGCTCACTCAAAGTCCACCAAATACTTCATTTTGGAACTCTTGAGCTGGAAGCTGCCCAAATCTTGGTCCCCAGTGTAAAGCTACTCAATGCCATGCATCACTATTTTCAGAATGAAAGCACTACAGTGTTTTTTTTAACAAGGGAGCTTTCAGATTAAAAACCACAAGGATTGCTTGACTTTGGTACACAGCCGCTCTGATGCACTTCCGTTACTAGGTAATTAAGTCGTCAGAGGCATTGGATGGCAGCATGTTTATCAGTTTGTGTTGCCATACAGCATGACAATTTCCTTTTTTGCACATGGTTTATAAAAGACCAGTGACAAACCCAGAGAAAAGGCTGATAGTTGGGGTAGCGTGGCTAAATTGCAGTGCAGAACTCCTCCATCGCACCAGACAAACTCAGTGATGGAGGAGGCTGGTATACAGCCGCTCTGATGCACTTCTGTCACTCTGGATTTGATGGCGTCGTTGTGTGTCACGTTGCGAGCGACGCAAAACACATTTTGAAATCAAATTTGAGCAGCCAGAGCATCCGGACTGAGAGGTATCTGTAGAAATCCGACTGGAAGGCATTACAAACCACCTCTAAATGTGGCTTGCATCCGATTTGCAAATATCGCATTTCATGTGGTTTGTTGCTGCCCAGACGATCTAAAATCAATCTGGATACGGCAAAAAAACGGATTGGGGCTGGCAGTCTGAAGAAGTTAGATATTTCTTCTCATGTTGAGGGCACAACATTCACGTCCCAGGCAACTGATGTCATTCATTAACACCTTCTGTTGGCTTCATTCGTTGAAACTACTCAAGTTATCTTGTCTATTTGCCTTCCTCACTAGAGCACGACTGCAGAGAGGACAGGAAGGCATTTTCAGGTAGTGTGGCCGAGTGGTCTAAGGCGCTGGATTAAGGCTCCAGTCTCTCAGGAGGCGTGGGTTCAAATCCCACCACTGCCAATTCTTCTCCTTTGAGCCTCAGTATCTTAACACATAAATAATTGTTCAGTAAACCACACATGCGGAAGCCCCTGATTAAGAAAACGTGAGCAGAGTGGCGCAGCGGAAGCGTGCTGGGCTCATAACCCAGAGGTCGATGGATCGAAACCATCCTCTGCTACTTGCTACTACATCTAGCAGAGACCAGGGCTGTCATACTCACCTTATCATGTTTGCGGATGACTAACCGTCCATAGTGAAATGTCTTCTCTCTTCAGCGCTAAAGTGGACACCATACTTTTGTCCCAAGCAGCTGATGCAAACTTTGTTGCTGTGATAACTCTTTGATTTCAATGAAACTCATGTAGACACTTTTCTGGACTTATATGATTTTTGGAGGGAACTGAGAAAAGTTAGTAGAAAGAAGCTCACTCAAAGTCCACCAAATACTTCATTTTGGAACTCTTGAGCTGGAAGCTGCCCAAATCTTGGTCCCCAGTGTAAAGCTACTCAATGCCATGCATCACTATTTTCAGAATGAAAGCACTACAGTGTTTTTTTTAACAAGGGAGCTTTCAGATTAAAAACCACAAGGATTGCTTGACTTTGGTACACAGCCGCTCTGATGCACTTCCGTTACTAGGTAATTAAGTCGTCAGAGGCATTGGATGGCAGCATGTTTATCAGTTTGTGTTGCCATACAGCATGACAATTTCCTTTTTTGCACATGGTTTATAAAAGACCAGTGACAAACCCAGAGAAAAGGCTGATAGTTGGGGTAGCGTGGCTAAATTGCAGTGCAGAACTCCTCCATCGCACCAGACAAACTCAGTGATGGAGGAGGCTGGTATACAGCCGCTCTGATGCACTTCTGTCACTCTGGATTTGATGGCGTCGTTGTGTGTCACGTTGCGAGCGACGCAAAACACATTTTGAAATCAAATTTGAGCAGCCAGAGCATCCGGACTGAGAGGTATCTGTAGAAATCCGACTGGAAGGCATTACAAACCACCTCTAAATGTGGCTTGCATCCGATTTGCAAATATCGCATTTCATGTGGTTTGTTGCTGCCCAGACGATCTAAAATCAATCTGGATACGGCAAAAAAACGGATTGGGGCTGGCAGTCTGAAGAAGTTAGATATTTCTTCTCATGTTGAGGGCACAACATTCACGTCCCAGGCAACTGATGTCATTCATTAACACCTTCTGTTGGCTTCATTCGTTGAAACTACTCAAGTTATCTTGTCTATTTGCCTTCCTCACTAGAGCACGACTGCAGAGAGGACAGGAAGGCATTTTCAGGTAGTGTGGCCGAGTGGTCTAAGGCGCTGGATTAAGGCTCCAGTCTCTCAGGAGGCGTGGGTTCAAATCCCACCACTGCCAATTCTTCTCCTTTGAGCCTCAGTATCTTAACACATAAATAATTGTTCAGTAAACCACACATGCGGAAGCCCCTGATTAAGAAAACGTGAGCAGAGTGGCGCAGCGGAAGCGTGCTGGGCCCATAACCCAGAGGTCGATGGATCGAAACCATCCTCTGCTACTTGCTACTACATCTAGCAGAGACCAGGGCTGTCATACTCACGTTATCATGTTTGCGGATGACTAACTGTCCATAGTGAAATGTCTTCTCTCTTCAGCGCTAAAGTGGACACCATACGTTTGTCCCAAGCAGCTGATGCAAACTTTGTTGCTGTGATAACTCTTTGATTTCAATGAAACTCATGTAGACACTTTTCTGGTCCTGAGAAAAGTCAGTAGAAAGAAGCTCACTCAAAGTCCACCAAATGCTTTATTTTGGAACTCTTGAGCTGGAAGCTGCCCAAATCTTGGTCCCCAGTGTAAAGCTACTCAATGCCATGCATCACTATTTTCAGAATGAAAGCACTACAGTGTTTTTTTTAACAAGGGAGCTTTCAGATTAACCTTATTAAGGCATTGTTCTTGCTTTAGATCCGATAGCAAAAAGCATAGTTAACTGTTAATAAGTGTGTAATAAAGTTTCTTTTAACCTTAATAAAGCAACAACAGAAAAAAGAAAGAACTTTGTACTGCTATTATAAAGAATTATAAGAAACTCATAAGTTCTTAACGTTCTTAAGCAGTCTATTAATTGTTAACAAGTTTCTTATAAGTGCTTAGAAATGTCTTGTAAATTAACAATGAATGTGTTTTTGATGCTATTTTTAACACTTGAATAGTCTTATTAACACATTGTTAATAAGCATCTTCTAAGGCCCTTATCACCTATTAACTAACGCTTATTACAAGGACCTTCACGTCTTTGTGAGCATGATAGCATGCTGACGTTAGCATTCAAAGCATCACTGCGCCTGTGTACAGCCTCACAGAGCCACTAGCGTGGCAGCACAGTCTTTGTCTTGTTCTGTCATGAAAACCAGATTTCTGTACAAATCATGTGTCATACAAAAGCTCAGGAGATAACTATCCATCCATCCATTTTCTATACCGCTTATCCTCTTAGAGGGTCGCAGGGGGGCTGGAGCCAATCCCTCAGGAGATAACTACTCCTAGTTAATTAAGTTCTCCATCACATCAAGTGAAATAGGATTTTTAGGTCAGAAGAAAAACGTTACTTTGGCAATTCTCATTCATATAGATCGTGGTACTGTAAATGAAAAGCAGCTAGACTAGATATCCTTTTTGGCCTAATGGATGTTTCAAACTCTGAACTGAAGGTTTCTATAGCTGGTGGAACAAGTGGAACATCTCAAAAACTTAACAGCAAGCCCAGTTACCTTGGACATACTGCTTTTAGATAGAAATTATTCTGTGTGTAAAGGAAGTTCTCCATCACATCAAGTGCAACATGTTGGAGTTCAAGATCAATAAAATATTACTGACATCAATTATGAGCAATCGCTGTCTATCTATGACAATCTTAAATCATCCAGATGACTGTGCAGTAAATCAAAAGGAACTTAACTTTCTGTTTGACCGGGAAGATGTTTGAAACTGTTTGAAAGAGGTGATGGCCCTTAGATGACCGGTGAAACATCTCAAGGTCCAGTTACCATGGATATACTACTTTTAGATAGGAATTACTGTCATTTCAGTAAGCAAAGAAGACTTTCCCCAAAGACTGACATTCTGTAGCGGCCTTTCCAACTCAAATCTTGCATAAAATCTGCTGCATTGCTATATTTCTCTGTGGATGGATCTCTGCACTAACACTGTCATGGTAAGGGATTCCCCCTCGAGCCACCAGTGCTCAGAAATGTACGCAGTCATGGCGGCGCTCTGGGAGAAATCACCCGACAAATGGCAGGTGTTGCATCAGTGTTCCATTTCTTGTTTTTAATGGATTTACTTTTCTGGCAGTAAAGATGCTTGTGACTTTACTTTGAAACTGCTGTATAAATAGTTATTTTTTATCATACTGTCTATCACATCTGGCACCATGAATTATTAATGTTTATCTTCGTAGTATCCAAGTGGAGCTTTTAAAGGTCCTATTTCAGTGTGTTTTCAAAAAAGGAAGAATAATATGCATGTTGATGTTTGATGCCTGTTTTTTTTAAATCCCCCCTACAGTGAGGTGCTTTTCAAATACAGTACATGAGCCACTATAGCTTTGTTAAGCTGATATTTGTGTGTTTGCATGTCTCATGTGTTTCTATATACAGATAGAAGCTAATGAGAATATTAAATGGGGTATTTATGAATAGTTAATGGGGTATTTATTGGGATGTCTCTGTGTGCGAGAGCATCACAAAATGACCCTACATACAATAAATTGCTCATATAAATGTTTGATAGTCTCACTGATTAATGTTCCTTTATCTGGTGTTTCTTGATTGATATTGACGATGTCAGGCTTGATTCAGGTGAAGCTTTCAGTTTTCATTTCAAATAGTGCAACATCAGTTGATTGGATGGAGTTAAGTGATTCAACTCTGACAGGAAATTTGATAGAAGTACTTTACTGAGGATGAACCCAATTGGAAGGGTGGCAATTAAGCAAGAGACCAACATCGCCATCCTCCCGCCTTCTGTTGTCACTCCTTCACTATGGCAGCATGTCCCCTGTAACCACTGGTAGTTGTGTCTACATATGCTGTGACAGACGTCTATTGTTTAGGGAATATGTGCCAGTCAATTTATGACAGGCTGGCTGGAGGTAATCTGAAAATGCCAGTAAAAATGATTGGATTTTTGAAGATGGAATTACTGCATGTCTTAACACGGCGGCCATTTAGCTGATGCTCTAAGATGGAGCCAAGCACAATGACTGAGCAAATTCTGGAGGAGTCCCGTGTCTCGGCCGAGAACACATTTACAGGACACACAGTTACAGTGGGGCTCAAACGTGTGACATTTCAGTTACCATGCTGTAGCCTTCTGACTTGACTTGGACTCGACTGCTGTGAGACTTGACTAATGTGAGCCTTGACTCCCTAAATGCTTAATTTTACTTGAGACGTGCACGTTAGCAAAAACACTCTCAAGTCTCAAGTTTTGACTTAGTGAAATGCCACAACAGGAAGGAATTAATGAGGGCTGTAACTAGCAATTATTTTCATCATCAAATAATCTGCTGATTATTTTCTTGAGCCCAATGTGGCATCTTCATATTGCTTGTTTTTTTCCAACCAACAGTCCAAAACCTGAAGGTATTTAGTTTACTATCACATAAGAAAAGCAATAAATCCTCACAACTGAGAAGCTGAAACTAGGGAATGTTAACCATTTTTGCTTGAAAAATGACAAACGATTATTCGATTATCAAGCCAATTCATTTTCTGTTCGACTAATTGATAAACCGACTATTTGTTTCAGCTCTGGAATTAATAGGCCAGTGTAAGGCAGGCCGTGCATATTCACACAGCTTGAATATCTACTTAAGCCCATGCACTGAAGAACTTGATGTAAGCTTTTTATAAGATACTTTTAACACAACTCTAATAAAGGAACATGTTGTGTAGTGTTCATGATCAGCCTTCAGACTTGTGTCTTCATTTTCAACTTGCTTATGAAGACTTGAAACTTGACTTTAGACTTAGTCTGATCATCACTTGACCTGCCAGCTATCAATTAAATAAAATGATTTCCTTGATTACAAAGTTTACTGTATAACTAAATAAATATTCCAAAATAGGTATTTTATATCAAATTAAAAGGTGAACTCCATTCATATAGTTCATAAATTAAACCAAATGATGACACGTTTTAAAATATACTATGTAATTCTGGTTTACAAATTGGTACCTTTTCACATTATTAGCTTAACTCAGATTGGCTTAGATTCAATGGTTATGTGTTCATGTACACAACTTTTCTATTGAATTCCTAAAATAGGATCCCCCTTTAACACTCACACTCACAATGGGATGGTAGGTCATGCCAGGTTGCGTTGGTTTTCATGTTTGCTCCATCAAGGTGCAACACAACAGTACGAAGAAATGTCAGCATGTAGCCATCTTGCCGCCGGCAACTGACCCTATGACGTAAATGACCCTTCCTTTTCTCTTCGTCCTTTCAAACAAAACCTCTGTAAATTGTACCGGGAGGTTGATGAAACCAGGCCAGCCCTGACTCTTTCATCCCCTAAGGGGAAGAACCAGAAAATGTCACAGAACCCTTCAAACAACAACAAAAAGATGCTCTCCCAGGCACGCCATGGAGCGCTGTCACAAAGTCAAGCATGACACCTCCCATGTACAAGTCTATATGCCTCCCCTCCCTCCTGCCTGTGAAGATATCAACCTGAAAATAGCTCAGTGAAGCTGAACACTGAGCCGCGATAAATAAATCACAATAATATTTAAATATTCATTGTAGAATAAGAGAACAAGAAAAAAAAAAAACTAGTGGAGGATAAACTCCCTTCCTCTTTGCTTCACAAATCAAAACAGTTTGCCTTGAGGAAGTTTGACTGCATTATCAAATTCTCCCTTCAAGGGGCTCATCAAACATACAGTAGCCTGTGTAAGAGGCTGATAGTCCTCACACCTCGGGCTGCCCGTATGAATGAACAGTAGATAAGGGCGTGTAGCTCATTAACTCAATTATATCGTTCACTTGTGCCGTCTGCCGATGCATTACGCAAATGGGATCAAATTTGCCGGTAGATATGAAGTCATCTTCATTGACACACAGGCCAAGGGAGAGTGATTGTACTGTAAATATACAGAGAGGGGGTTTTCCATTCAGAAACTAGACCACGTGGGCCGCTTGAGTCTCACAGCAGGAGCATTGTCAATAAATCTGTCCTTTAAAAACACCGGTCCATTCGTTGAAAAGAAACAGGGGAAAAAAAGCCAGAACAATCAAAATAGCACTCGACATGCTGTGGCACTCTCAGCGTGGAAAACGGGAGGTCTGGCATGCTCTCCTCAATCCAGCCCCGCTGTTTGCTTTTGATAGCAAAAGTCATAATGACATTCAAGTACTCACCAAGCTGAGAAATGAAGCAGCGACAGAAGGAGAGAAATGGAGATAGAGACAGAAAAAAAGAGGTGTGTGTGCATGTGTGTGTTTTTCGCACAGTACTCGTGTGAGTGTGCGAGTGCATGTGTAAGCTACTGTACGTGTTAGTACGAATGTGCGCGGGGTCGGGTGAGACATAAATTGGTCGGGTGCCAAGTGGTGCAGCTAGCTGAGGTGGAGACAGCAGTGATCCACCGAATCCTAAGTCTGTTAATAAAGTGTGTGATTAATTCGCGCTGTGTCATTTTCCCATTCCCATCCCGCACTCCTTCAACAGAGAGGGGCTTGAAGAGCCATTTAATTACTCAGCACTTTGCTCACTAGGAAATGAAGCATCGCTGGTTGGACATCACCTTATGGGGGAAAAATGACTGTAAGCAGTTTGGAAAATGTTACATATCAAATGCCTACACTATATATACTCCCTCTCTCTCTCTCTCTCTCTCTCTCTCACATATACAAAAGTGGTCTGCTGTGTGGGGAATATATGCATGCATTGGCTGGCCTGCTAAACACACACACTTATGCATACACACTGATAGCTAGGTGAGCGCACACACACAATCTTTCGCCTGGCAGTCAACAGCTTGGCTCACAGGGGTATTTTTGTTTAAGTAAAGACTAGAAGGTCTTCAAAGTGCTATTTGAATAAATGTTTGTGTGTGTGTGTGTCTTCATGCATAAATATGTACATAAGCGTTTCTTCTTAAATTGTTTTCTGTGAATTCCTTTTTCGTTGAATAGATATTCTGAAGAAATTAGTGTTCGGACCTGAAGGGGTGGGTGGGTGGGATGGGTGGGTTGATCTGGCACCTAGGTGATTATATTTTGTACATTTTGTCATTATTCACCCCCCCCCCTCCCCCCCTTTATTGGTTTTATGTTACAAAACCAATAAAGGTTCAAATGAAGAAAAAAAAATGTTTCTGTGAGCATCTTTTTACATGTTTGTGTGTGCATCTGTGTGCGTATGTGTGTCTATACACATATTTGTGTGTGTGTGTGTGTGTGTGCCAACATACAGTCAAGGACTTGCGTGTTCAGTGAGCAAGGAGCATGTTTAAGTCTGTGTGAGAGGAAAGCCGGCTGAAAGATAGACTGAGCGTTTGTGTGTGTGTGTGCAAGCGTACCAAGGATTCTAAATAGTCTGCCTAGCAGGGTGTGAGAAAGCCAAGTGAAGGAGAGTGAATCAAAACAAGGTGTGCGTGTGTGTGTGTGTGTGTGTGTGTGTCTATTTGCAAGCACACTGACAAAGGTGTGTGTGTCAATGTGTGTAGTAGATTCTCATGCGGGGATAAGCAGCTTAGGGAAGGAGCATATTCTCTTCTAAGTAAATCTCATTAATTTTAATTAGCTGTATATTTAGCCCGTACACCTGGATTGGGTGTAATTCTGTTTGTATATATAGCAACTAGTGAGCAGAGCAGGTGAAATGACTCAGGTAGCGATTATATTGCCGTAGCCTCCACACATTTGCATAATGTCCTGTTTTTGATTGTGTCGCGTGCCTAAGGAGGATATCACAGGCAAATATGCATTCCCTTCATTTTCCTATTGCCTGCTCTATGTAGCGCGCCATGGCTCTTCCATTTAAACGTTCATCTTTTTTCTCCTGTGTGTTCTTTCTTCCTCCCTCGCTCCCTACGATGTTTCTTTTCATTTTCTCTCCGGTCGGTGCACCCCATCATTAGAGTGTGCTGGCTTTTTTTCTTACTACCCCTCCTCCTCCTCCATTTCCCTGCCCTCGTGCTCCCTTACTGTATGGATTTCTCTTGTTCACGTGCATGCCTCTGTCTTTCTCCCTATGTCTCCCTCGCCCTCCCTCCTTTTCTGGGTAATCAGCTTATCCTATGTGTGTCCAAGCCTCTATGTCTGCGTTCCTCCTCTCTTTGTTTCGGATTCATTCAGCAGGGAGATTAGAGATGCCTATTTGGTGCCTTTGTCTTCAACCAGCTCGGTAGCGCTGAGTTACACCGCATGGCGATGGCCTCGTCGTCACAAGCTACATCCACTCATCATGTGTTCATCATACCCTGATCAGTGTCAAGGGCCAGATGCAGAATTAAGGCCAAGGCTGCACCTGTCTACTGGGCAGTGTGTGAGTTTGAAGCTTCCACTTGCATCACAGTGATTGACTGTTTGATTGATCGGCTGACCTTATTTAATGTTTAAAGGAAGGCAATATATTCCCTGCACCAACTGTCAGTGGAATACATGGATGCATCACTCTTTAAAAACTCAAGGATAACAGAATAAAGCCAACAAGCTTATTTTAGTTTTCATCAATAGACTGCTGTTTTGAAATCTTTGAAAGCTGATGACTTCTATTCCTCCACCTAAGAAAAGAAGAGCTGGAAGCAGCAGATCTCATGAAAGGGAAATGATACCTACTGTAGGCCACAATCACTGTATTCACTAGTACAATGCAAGTATTCAAACAATGAAGATATTCATTGTATCAGGTGAGTACCTATCTAGGCTGTGGCTTTAAAGGAGAAACATAATCAACTTAACACGCAAAAGCACTGGAGAAAAACTTAAAGTGTGGTGCAAGGAAAGAGTGCAAGAAAGATAAGAGACTATTTACTCCACTTTCTGTTTAAACATTTAGCAGTCTGACCTCATTTGCACCTTGTACTAAAATGCAATGTCTGTGTGGATATCGTGGATGAGAAAGAAACACGCTGATACAGTGAGTAAATGCACATTATGATCTGAAAGTTATCAGGTCCTTTAGACCACCCAGAGAGGTGATCAAACCTCAGCCAGGAGTAAATACAGTCCACACAGTGTGAATTCACATCTTGCAAACAGTGCAGAGAAGTTTTAACTCAGTCCAAAGTTTGCCATCCACACAGCTTCTCCACCTACTGTATCACACTCCAGTCCCACCAGTTCTCACTACTTTTCCTCTTCCATAGCATTTACAGTAGCTGCAAACTGCAGCAAAAAAACGCACGTCATCATTTTTGTTGCCTTCCAGGAAAGACTCATAAAAGACGACCTTTTCCACTTCAATGAAAAGTAAATCCAGGCTCTATAGTATCAAGTCTAATGATCCTACACCCGTCATGCTTGTTCTTGTTGACAGTGCAACCTCCCAAACTACTTCCCCGCTATAGGGCGCGTGAAAAATTTGATCCAATTACAATGCAGCTGTAAATGATGATAAAAACACATACACTAAATGCCAGGTACTGTATTAAGGCAAAGGGCATTTAAATAAAACAGACTGCATTTTAATAGCAGATGTATATGGGAGCTATGAGCATTCAAGCAGTGTGGTGCAATGTGATTGTGAGGCATAAGGAGTGCAGCGGTGCAGTGGAACCGTAAATGAACTCCACTGAGCAGTGGATGTGTTACAATACAAAAACTTTAATAATGATACCATCCAGCAGTCTCAATGCTAAAACCTTATCTCAGTACACAATAAACACGCAACTGAAGCAATGAAAAAGTATGCTATGTATAGGGAACAATATTCAAAACTGCTTCAGTACAATAATATACTTTAAGAATTAGGTTGTCGCCGAATTAAAGCTGCAACTACCACTCAGTTGAATCGCTCTGACTGTTGATCAGTCAGCTAAAACTGTCAAAAAGTTTGTTGCATGTGCCAAGACAGGGCACAGCCTCGAGAACTGTCTGTCTGCTGATTCACTTTGACATTGGATCAGCTGGTAAAGCCGAAGTGCCAGACTCTGCTTCAGACTGTAGTCAATTCAGTGCTACGCTGGTAGGTTTATCACAAATTATTTCCATCAAACAGCCATTTATAGTTATGTTATAGAGGGGGGGAAGTGAAATGACCAAGCATGCTTGCAGCAAAACAGCATGTTCAGAAGTATTTCAGGTAAGAACGCAATAATGTGTAAATGTACACATTTTGCAAAGATTTATACTTGTGGTAATTATGTCCATGAGAGTCTATAGTACCAAACAGCAATCAGGAGAGCTGCTTCACCTGCAACACCTCGTTCTATATGTGACAGTACTATTTCAGAGGCTCGATAAGACTCACCATCCAGTGAATGGACAGTGATATCCTCAGCAGAAACCAGACTAGGGAGAATTCCCAAGACAGCACACAGGTGAATTAAAATGGCTTTATGGTTGTGGTATCAGCGATAAGATCCCCCCCCCAGACACACTCCCTACCACCAGCTGAAGTGATGGCATCATCAAAAAGAGGCAATAAACAAGAGCAACCTCTGCTCTTTCATTGGAGGAGCTCCTGCGCTCAGGGGGGAACCCTCAGCACTCAGACTCAATCAATACAAATGCTGCGCTTTACAGCCACGTACTCGCGTCTTCCGGCACCCCGTCATAGTTGGAGCTTTCACACAGCACAGTGATGGGCCTCAACAAACAGATACACCTTTCCAGGAAGCCCTTGGTCTGACCAGCCATGCGTCAATGACAGGATGGGTGATTTCCACCCCCGCAGCAATCAATTAAAACACCCATCAGAGAATTCCGGCAGGTGACTGAAGAAAAAGGGGGGTAGAGTTGGGGTTGGTGAGAGTGAGGGACCTGATCAAAGGAAAAGCCAGTTGAGTGCAGATCACAATAATAAGGGCTCTTGTTGGAAACGAGGAGAATTAATTTATTCCAAGGCTTACGTTGTTATTGTTGTTAGGTTTGTTTAATCTGCTGTGTCTTTGTGAAGTGATGGCTTAAAGCTGACAGCTCTGCAAATTCTGGACCCCCAGTTTTCCCGACCCTGAGTTGCTGCAGAGTGATGTGTCTTTTAACAGCACCTGAGAGGAAGGTGAGCGTGTTACTGCTTGGAAAATCTCAAGAGCACTTCCCTCTTTCAATTTCTAAATGGCATTTGCTGTTATTATGATGCTGGCAGGCGAGATTGATCTGTTCTGATGTAATCTCACATTGCCTGAGTGGGCCTGGGTGGATGAGATCTGCCTCAGTTTGATGAGGTCTAATGGAGTCTTGTTTGGGTGCGCCTGATACCTTCAAGATCCGAGGATACTGACATACCGCTGCATCTTAATTCTGCTTAATTTAGCCACAAATTACTTATCAACACTTGTGCCTTGTTGAGCTGTGGGTTTCTCTTCCTGTCACTTACGCATGTGTAATGTTTCAACATGTCTGAAGAGCTTCATGAAGATAACATGAAGACACAGCAATGTGCATAATGTGTGATGCAAATCCTCCCCAGGGCTCTAGTGCTCATGGTTGGAGCTTTGTTGGGAGTTTAATCAATCAGCCACAGCGCCTTAATTAATCGGCATGATGAACAGGAGAAATAATTGGTTTTCTGCCAGATGTGAATCTGTTGCAAACTAATGCCAGCCAATCAGGATCCAATCTATAATCACAAAACTGATCTGGACGACAAAACACTTAAAGGATCAGACAAAAATAAATACACAAGACAATAGGAGTAATATGGCTTTGGATTTAAAATTCTGATAGGAGACAGTTGCTTGGAGCTCTTTTGCATATTGTACTGAGTGTATTTTAGATGCCTAATGGGATCTATATAGTTTCAGAACCATCAGTCTCATTGATTAAAATCTAGGATTTGTGTTGGAATATGTCATTGTCTTTCTTTTTTTTTTAAACAAACATATTGCTAATTAATTGCCATGATCAGCATGAGAAGAATTAATTGGGCTCCTCCCCAGATGTTTCTGAGCAAATCTGCAGAAAACTAATGAGGGGTGTCTGGTTTTCCACTGAAGCAGCAGATGTCATTAACTGCAGCCCACACTGACAATCCTGATCTGTCCAACTCCAATCGGACCAGGTAACCAGTGGCTGAAACAAATGGAAAAGCACTGGAGCCAGTAAATAGCCAGGGTCTAGATTGGAAACCACTGGTTTAGCCCTGTGCCAGTGGAGCCAAATGGAAAAATAGCTTAGGCCTCTTATTAATGTCACAGTGGCTAGGCGGTAATTCCCCCAGGCTCTGTGTACCTCAGCTTGTTAATGAGTCACTGCTTATCAGTCAGCCTTGTTAACAGGCAGAGGCCTCCCATCCAAACCGCCTACTGCTATTGTGTGCTAGCCGTGCTGTGTATTAGCCAAATGTTCCCCCATCTTGGCACACAGGAAGTCAACAGTAAACAACAGCAGCACACACAGGAAGTGGGCATTGAGCCAGTGTGAAAGAGCTGGTCCAGGGGGGAAGGAGACCATTTTGTGGCAGGATAAAGTGAACCGCTGGCAGAGGCACACACATGCGGAGCCCGCCCGCCTGTAAATCTTACCACACTAACGATTGGTCCACACTGCTCCCGTCCTTTAATCCTTATTCATTATTGGCCTCAGCTGGAAGCATTAGGGCTTCATTCACTTGTTCCGAACAGCAGAAAGTAAATAAACTATTAGGCATGTTTCTTGTCACGAATGCAAACATTCTCCTGGTGTCTGGGATCAGGCTGCCGTGGAGTTGAGGGCCAGGTGGCTGATGGGAGGCCGCAGCGCACTGTTCTACATGCTGTCTGCTGAGTGCTCCAGCGGACGGACCCTCCACACTCCACAGCAGCCCCGAGGTAACTGGGTCAGCAGTACAGAACCAGGGAACAGCCGGCCAATTGCATGCCTAATCTGTGCCCTTCTGAGAGACACTTTCCATCCGCAGCGCATGGCTGCACATCCAGCTGTGGAAATGGATATGTCAAATGGCGCGCAATTAGTGTCTCCCCGATTCGTTCACTCGCTCTAAGGAAGCCTGGTCACAGATGAATCCAGAAAAAAACAGAGTTAGTGCTGTCCTTTCCCTGACTTTGACATACATCAAATGAAGATGAAGCAGTGGAAGTGGGAGAGCTGGGAGTCCAGGGTTGGTCAAGAATTTAAACAGTCATGACATGCAGCCTGTTGGTTGCTCTATAATAATCAACTCCATAACTCATTTTTTTCCTCTCTTTCCTTGTTTGAATGATGAAAAGGGACAAACAGTCTGCATGTTTTTTATTCACCGTGGACTCTTAGTACAGTAGTGATGGGCAGTCCTGCTCTATGATGGCTCATCTGCTCTTGCATTGATTTGCTGAGCTAATCGTTTTCCCTATCTGATACATAACATTGAATTATTTATGCTAAGTAGATCCTTCCGTTCCAGGGCCTCTTAGCGTGGAGATCTCCATTATGACGGCATTATCTGACTGCCCACCCCGCCCTACTCCATCTTCTACTTAACAGCTCTGCTGCTGTGTCACAACAACACCAATCAGACACATCGGAGCAGATGTGAGTGATGGACCAGTGCTCTGCAGCTTACACACATTTACCTCTGAAGCTGAAACACCACATTTCCCACATTGCTCAAATGTCTGGACACTATAGAACAGTGAACACAAGATTCATATATATAGTTTCCTGTCTGCTGAATTGTTGGCGCTGTTCCTCTTTGTTGTATGTGAGGTCCCATAAGAGCTGAGTTCCTTGTTTGTCAGTGACAAAGTCAATATATTGTCAGTATTTCTTGCACCAATTCCACCAAGACACGTACTACTTTGATGAAAAAATTATGCATTCTTATTCTGATTAAAGCCTTCCTAAGCAGCACAAGAATTATAATTTCAAACTTTTTTTTGACAAAAGTGATTTTAATTGATTTCACTGCAGAAATGTTATTAGTTTTGTTAAACTGTTAAGCCAGCACTCCATCCCTGCTTCCCTTCTCTTCTCAATCGCACTCTTTGACGTGTTTTCTCATCTCCTAAACACTGTCAGACGTCCCAAGCTTAATTACTCTCCTTGACTGACATGATAATGTAAAACAGCGCTTAGGTGAAACCAAAGCAGGAATTGGTCATGCATGGTCAGGCCTCCTGCTAGGCACACCTTAATCAAATGTGACATGCGTCTGAATGCGAGCCAAAATCGTTTTCGAACCCAAATAACGAACCGCTGCCTGGGTTTCAATGACGAGCTACACGGTCGGGGTCAGCACTCTGACGAGAGATTGATATTTCATCATCAGCGCCTCAATCTGGAGATTGTTTGTGCATTTCTCATCTTCAGCAGCTTTCGGGGCCTTGACAGGCCTACATTAGCATTTGTTTAGCAGTGACCTCATCCCGGCTTCTTGGCACATCCAGATTGTTTCTCACTTTTTACTGCACTGACCACTGTGAGCTCACACTGACAATCCACCACTTCCCCACATTTCATCCACAAACGAGCAGAAACACAAGTATGCATAATTCAACGGAAATAAAAACAGCTGATGTGGATAGACGAAGTGGAAGTACAGTAAATGTGGTGCGTGCGTTTGCATATCTGTGTGCATACACGTGTACACTGCATGTGTCCATGCATGTTCGTGCACTATGCACTCACGGATGTATTCAGATTGGTGAAATTGTGTGGGTGTGCACAAGTGAGCACAAGGGGCCTCTGAGAATATATACTTCTAATGCAAATCAGGGAACGTGTATAAGAAGCCTTCTTGCCTGCTATATCACCTTACGGTTCTTTGCCAAACACTCAGTGCAATTAAATCCTAACTGTAATGAGAAAATGCCAACAGGATTCTGTCAATCAATTTTCTATGGATTGAGGGACAATCATGATGCGCCATTTCGCCATCGGCACGGTTTGCCTTCTAAAGGTTGTATTACCCACAGCCAGTCACTTGAGTGTTATGTAATTGGAAAAGCACATTGGACAGTGTATTCCTGTTCACTCTGTGCTCACAGCAGGGATGATATCATTACAAAGTGCTTCTCTCATCAAATCCTCTCTTACCATCCACTTTCAGCCGCGCCCAGCTCATCACAGGTTCAGCCATGACGAGTGTCATGTGTCTGTACTGTACGTGTGTGTGTGTGTGTAGTGTGCACACTCCTGTCTTGTTATTTGAGAAAGAACAAGATGATTACTGCTTGTCCTCCAGGTTGCATGAACCAATGACACAGATATCTAACGCACATGTGAGACAGATAGAGAGATGCTGAGCAGGTGAATATGAAAGGAAGAATGCTAGTGCGTGAGTGTGTGCCTGCTTTTGTACTTTTATGCGAGTGTACGCAAGTGACCGAAGATGCCATGGAGAGAAAAGCCACGGGGCAAGTGAGCTACTCCAGCGAGGACTTGTAGTATGCATGTCAGTGTGTGTAGTCCTGCACCCACGTGCAAGTCACACACATTCCTCGAAAACAACGGCAGAAATTCCACTGGGGTCCGGGGAGGTGGGAGTGTCCCATGTGCTTATTAACGGCTCTCTGATTCCCTTGTCATAATACAGGAAACAACAAAAAAGCCTCAAGTCAACAGATAAGGGGCACCACCAGAGACAGAAAGAGAGGGTCGGGGAGGTCAGGGGCCCAGGGAAAGACAGCGAGATAGAGAGAAAGGACGAGAATAGATAAAGAGGGAGAGAGGTGCTTACCATAGACAATGTTGCTGTGAACCGCAGCTGTGAATAGTACTGTCAATAAGCTGACACTCCATAATGCGGAGGGGGCTGATGGGAAGGCCATGGTCAGGCGCACAGATCCGCCTGTCTCACTGAATCCTCAGGAGGGCAGAGGAGCTCTGGAGAGTCACCTGCAGGGAGAGCAGGGGAGAGATGAAGAAAACAAGCAGGGCAGGCCAAGTGGCCGCTAATTGCGTCTCCTGCCATTGGTTGGCTGCTGCTGAATAAACGCTTGGCCCACCCGTTACTCACGCGATGCTCCATGGGTATTCATCGATCTGCTTGTGTCATACCTTACTGAGAGGCGATTGAGAGGGGCGGGGGTAGGGGGAGGGGGCGGTGATAGAGCCAAACAGCAGAATAGAGGGTGATGGTGGCGTTGTATAGGTGGTAATGAGGGGAGACGAGCGGGGGGGGGGTTCATATTACAGTGAATTTATTCATCCACTTTAACAAGCTGTGCGCATGTGGAGTGAAGGAAAACGAGTGTTTTGGACAGCTCCAACTAACTCACGCTAATTAGAAATAACGCAAAGGAACATTCCCCCCAGTTGAGAAAAAAAGAGAAGAAGAAAGGGAAGAAAACACAACAGCAGCAGAAAGATGCACCTGTCGCCAGCTGCCAATACTCGGTGCGCTTTGCACAAGACTGGAGACGGACAGACGTGCATAATAGCCGTTCAGGCTCTCTCTCTCTCTCTCTCTCTCTCTCTCTCTCTCTCTCTGTCACACGCACACACACACACACACACACGCACTGCTTCTCTCCCTCTTTTTCTCTTTCTCTCACGCGCGTTCCTTAAAATAGCAGTAGCCTGCGCCGAGGTGAGCCCTCGGTCCATCTGCGAAACGCTCCCTCATTGTAAACGCTGAGAGGGAACCGTGTTGCCTGCGGGACGGGCGGACGGTTAGGGCGGGGATTGAGGGTGGGATGGAGGAGTGGGGTTGGGGGGCATGGGATGGGATGTGGGGGGGATTGGGAGGGGAGGGGGTGGGGGATGTGTTGATTGTTGCTCCAGCCCTTCCTGTTGAGTGATGGCGAGAAACGAAAACAAAACTAGAACAAGTGCATCCATGGGAAATAACCCGGACACTCCGGGCGTGATTTAACACAAGTTCTTGCGGTCTGCTCTTACGTGGGGAGTAATAATAGGCTAGTAATGATGATAATAATAACAATAATAACAGCTCGTGGTGGCCTGCTTCGCTGCGACGGACCGCGGGAGCACCAGAGCGATGTTTCCCAGGTCGGAGTCTGTTTTCTAACACCTTCTCCCGGACTTGCAGAAATATCTGGTGCTGATGGGATGAGATTTAGAGAGTCTTGCAAAGGCTGGGGAGAGGTGGCTGCTGCACACAGCGCCTAGTTAGGATGCTTTTTTGCAGAGCGATAGAGCCAACAGAGCTGGGAGAGAAGAGGAAGGGGAGAGGAGTCGGGTACAGCGCAGGCAGAGTAAATTATAAAACATTCAGGGATTATACAGCTCTCTCCCTGGGCAGGAATGACGGATTACACACACACACACACACACCCAGTCACCTACCCAGAGTGCGCACACAGACACATTCCTGGAGACGGAAAAGCGTCAGCACTGACAGGTGTCTCCTGTCCGCCCCGCAGGCTACAGCCTAACCCTGGACAATAATACAAACTGCGATGACCACACACACACACCGTTATATTCCGCCTCCGGAGTCGGGTTTTGTTGGCGCTGGTCTCCAATAAGGTCCCCCAGTAAGGTCCCTCCTTTGATGCGCAGCAGTCGCTTGTCCGGAGCCTTCTCACAATCGACTTTTCTATCTCCTTGTTCCTTCTCCCGACTCTTTGTTTTTCTTGCTTTTTCCTCCGCTCTCTCTCTCTCTCTCTCTCTCTCGCTCACTCTCTGTGTTTGTATCTCTGTGTCTCTCCCTCGCTCTCTCTCCACGGCTGCCGTTCACTGCAGCAAAAACAGTCTGTCTGAAAGACGAGAGGGAGGGGAGGGGACAAGGGAGGGAGGGATGGAGGGAAGGAGGGAGGGAGGGAGGGAGGGGAGGGGATTTTAATACGATTTGGCCCGTACCATCGGCATAACAGGGCCAGAGCAGGGGCCTACTGGCTGAGAGCAACATGAAGGAGATGGAGCAGATAGAGAAGTGTGATCTCACCACACCGAAAAATCGCCATAATGTTCCTTTAATACTCCACAGTGAGTCCACGCTGACCTTATCTGGCGTTATGGTATTTTATTATCTCCTGTGGTAGCACATTACTGTAGGATGTCCCGTGATAGCTCTGCTCACTTTATCTGTTTGATACTGAGTAGGTCTAGTAGCTATTCTTTTTAAATGTTATCATAGGTTTAGGCCTACATATCTCCTGAGATGAAGCAGCAGAGGTCATCTGAAGTTGATTGTCACGGTTCTCAGTCGCCTATAATGTTTCTTATCATTGATATTATGGAGCTATTACCCCTATCTTGCAGATAGGCCCACTGCTATTTCCCGTAGGCTTGATCATTTGTAATGACATACTGAGTCCTTGGCCTTGTTGAGTTGTGGGACTTCTGTCTGTGTCTTCCCCGTATCCCTACAATACTGCTGTTAGCCTGTGCCTTTAACAGAGACTTTATTGTGACTTTTTATCCCTTATCACCTCAAAATGTGTATAACCTTTATATGCATCATAATGTTTAACCCACTAGGAATGGCCAGTTTTGCATATGCTTGTAAACTTTATCATAAAGTCTATATCGTTCTGACGTTTCATGCATCAGGCCCGTTTGGGAATCAGGATGCAGGGGATGGAGGAGGGAGGAGGGAGCGGTTGTTCAACTTGCCAGAGAGGATTAAGGATTAGTTTTACTGGCGGATTAGGTCTGTGTGTGGGGAGGCATGATGGGGTTAAACATGGATGGCGGGCAGCCGCACGACAGCCCAATCAGTGGCGGTGGCGACAAAGTGACACCGGGGAGGTGGTGTTGAAGAAAATACAAAATAATAAAAGCCATGGGGATCCGGGAGGGGTTAGAGAGTCGGGGCGTTCGAGAGATCTTCAAGCAAGCAGCTGCTTTCCACACTGTAAACATAAATAGTGCTGCTCTGGGCCTCTATGATTGGGGTAATGTAGGTTTTTCTAAAGTCCACCTTCAGGGGTCCTTGAAAGAATTCCAGAAAGGTCCCCAATTAAAAATACATAATGACTTTTGCTATCCTTATTCTCCACTTGCACCTCCACATTGTAGCCTAGTTATAGTCCATAATTCAATACAAAATCTGCATATAAAAAAAAGCTTGAGACGACACCATTTTCTGGCGCTATGAGTCATTTATGTTCAAAGTAAAGCGGAGTCTTTATCTCTCTCCCTCTGTCTCTAAACCAAATGGGAGAATAGAAATGCAGCATCTGGCATCATTAAACACTTGTTATGAGGACGGAAAAGACTTTAAATGTTGTGTTGTTGGCGCTGCATTAGAAAAAGCTTTTGCTCCGGTCTAAATGAGTGGACAGCCCCAGGTGCTGAAACCGTGCGCGTGCGAGCGAGCGTGCGTGCGCGCGCGTGCCCACTGACTTTCACACGACCAGGCTGCACGGCGCTGTGTTGTCCTGCGGTGCTTACCTGATGGCCGTATATAAGACCGGAGCCGGAGCATGCAGCCTGGACAGTAATAGGCTGGTAACGAAGCCCGTGCTGTGCTGTTACACCGGGAGCTCTGGTTTCAGGCTTTTTGCCCGTTTGAAATCTGCATATTAAAGCGCTGACCTTTGCGCGCTGAAAAGGCTCCATGTGAAATGTCTATAGCAATTCAGTCCAGATGCACTGTGTGTATCGGGCCTCTGGAAAATATACACATATCTGGAAGTCAGTCTGTCTCTATATCTACCATCCATTCGTCCATCCATCCCTCATATCTGTAGACAGAGCAGCCTTGTAAGACACATCCTAGTTATAAAAACAATGCCTCTGCTTTTTTCCATCACTCCTCCCATCCAAAAAGCCACAACCTTTTCATCCACATCTCTGCCGGGACTCGAACCCGGAGCCTCTGGATTAGAAGTCCAGCGCGCTATTCCATTGCGCCACAGAGACTGTGACACATTTTTTTCGATCAAAAACAGGTTTATACTCCCCCTCCCAGTTCCGTGCAGCATCCTCATCATCGCTCAGCATCAGGACCGCAGCCCTGTGGATAATAATTTGCCGCCCGGTAGGGGGTGCTGCCGCCGCGGAATCATTAGTCTCTTTATGCCTCTCAGAGACGACGAGATCCCCTGCTCTCCATTCCCCATTGCTTTCAAACAGGTTATCTCGTCAAAACATCATAATGGTGATATTATCGAAGCAAAACCAAAAGATGGAAAATCTTACATTTTAAATGCATCAATAACTATGAGGCAAAGTACTCACTCCTTGCAGGGAATAGCTCCAGTGAACAGCCCATGTTTTTATTACCTCCGTTTGTTTTACTCTAAAAATGGAAATTATGTCTACAGGGTTCGGTTTGAACAGATTATAAGCAAATCCAATCTTAAACCCTGCAAATTTCCTGTCCACAATAGAAAATTGCAATCGGAAGGATCTCCAGCTCAGGTGGAAATGTGCCTGTAACCTGGATTTGACTCAAGGGAATCATCTAGATGCCAAATTCACTGCAATCAGCCAACAAGTCACATACAAAGAGCAATTTTCCCAAGTGCTGTTTTTACAGTGACAATTATTTTAAGCTGGCAACTGTTAAATATAGAAATGTTTGTCCATTAACAGAGCTGATATGGCTCTGAGGAGAATATAACACTATCAAAAGCATTAAATTAACTAGTTTTATGAACACTGACAGCTAGAGACCGTTTGCTGTGTCCTTTACAAGCAATATATTATATCACAAATACATTTTATCAACAGCAAAATGAAAAGAAATGCAAGTTGACAAGCATTTTCCCTTCGAGCCACCAGTAACAAATTGATAAACCAATTTTGCTGGAGCTAACTAGGCTAAGTGGTCACGTTGCTTCTCTCAGTGCCGGTTCAGTTGATCTGAACAGACACATTTTCAAACCAACTGGTACAAAACAGTATGGGTGCAGCTTCCTCTCTAGAACGTTTACTGGTTTAATTTTCCCTGTGTGCACTTGTTACTGTACCGCACATAAATGGAGTTGGATCTGACATTACATCACGGCTTGCTTTTATTCACACTGCAGGACAAAAGCTGTTCAGGTGCAGTGTGTACCTCTCTCCTGTGTGGCTCAGTGGGAAGTAAAGCCTGAGGCAGGCTGCCGGTGAGGAGCCTGTTCACACACACAGCTTCCACCACCGGACCGCCTCGCCGCATTTCAGCCCCTCTCTTTCCTGATGTTAAAAATGCATCTGAGCAGCAGCTGCGGCCTGGAGAAGGTAAAATATGAATGACAGCCTACAGTAAACAGCCGCTCTACAGACACAAACACACATTCCTGTGCACAGAGACAACCAGCAGGCACACTGGATGGGCTGGCAGTGACGGAGCACTTAGAGAAAAGTGATTAATGAATTTGACGTCACAGCACTATTAGACATATTACATAAGGATAGAACATGTAGGACGCGTCTAATTTTGGCCGCCAGTTGTTGTGTGAAATAAACTGGGTCACATTTGCATGCACTTTGCACTCTTGCTGCATTTGATGACCCCAAAGCTTTCCAGAGTTTAATTAATTCCAAGGGACAAAACATCACAACACCTTTTCTGCGTAAAGCATAATATAATCCTTTATTTAATACTTTGATGAAACGGGGCCTTCTGTAGGCCAGAACAGAACATATACACACACAGTGAATCCAGTCCACATTCCCTTCGACTCCCTCCTCTCCTTTCTTTTCTGCTCATCTCTTCTTGTCCGGTTCTCAGAGCAAAGTCAGGGCTATAGAGGTGATGATGGACAGGCCAATAACTGTGTAGCCGGTGCGGTAGACCTCTGGGATTCTGAAGCCCTTGCCAATGTCCCAGCACTGATTTAAATAATATTAAATAGGAGAAAAGAGAGAGAAGACAATTTAGCATAAGAAACACCATCAGCTTATAAATCTTGGCAAATGTAATATAGGTTCTATGAAATTGGTAAAATGAGCAAACATGACAAAAATGAAAAAAGTAACAAAGGATCTGTCTCCTTTAAAAAGCTTAAGCTGAGGAGTCCAGACACTACGCCAAACATGGTAATGACAACAAACCACCAAAGAATCTCAAATAGAAAAGACAAACATTTGCTAGATCTATAAATCAAATTAGTATGTCTTACCAAGTGGCGGATGCCGTTAAAGGTGTGGTAAGATAAGGGGAAGGCGATGCCCAACTTGGCCAACCCTATGAGAAAGGGGCCGACGGACAGCGTGTGGATCAAGTCCAGGTAGTAGGGGTAATTTTCCGGTAATATCAGCGATGCCGCTGCAAAGGCTGAGATAGCTGGACACAGACAGAAGTAATGAGACCACAGATTGGACAAAGTCTGTATGTGAATGGGTGTTCCGAGAAAAATGTTGTGCGTGCATGCCTTTTAGAGAGAAAGCAATTGGTGAGAAATGAACACAAGTCAAGGATCAATATGGTACCACCATTAGTCTCCATGAGTCACCATACCACCAGACCCCACTGGACAGTCATTTTGTAAATATTTGAATGCCTCAGTTATGTAAAGACTTTTTAGCCCCTGCTGACTAAATTAAATGGCCAAACAATGGTTCTGTATCAAACAGGCTCCTCATTGGCTGCTCGTTACAATGCACTGCACCCATCTGTCTAAGCTTCTCTCAGCAGGTGATATTTTTAGTTTACCAGCCCTTTGCAACAGAGCCATGTGATTAAGCACACTGTGATTAAGCACATGTTTTGATAGAAATTTAAGACATAGTGAGTGACTGTGTTTAAACTGGCAGTTGAGGGTGCTGACCTTACCGAAGCCATTAACATATAAACTAAATTGGACCCAGCTTTTACAGCATGGTACATCAAGGTCAACAGTACTGATGTACGATGTCACAGTAAGACAGGCTCAACTGTTACACCAGGCAAATGACTAAAAGCTGTTAGCAGTCCAGTAGTAGACTCGATTTTCACACACAAAGGGTTGAATTATTGACTTCTGTTTTGTAATTCTGGTAAACGCTCTTAGCAAAAATCAATAGTGATGAACTAAAATACCCTCAAGAGATTTTCAGGGTCAATCAAAAGCTGACAGTGGCAGTAGAATAGCTTTACTTTTGATGATAGAAGTATTTTCTGTTATATTCTGTGTGGGATAATTTGGTTATTTTAAGAACAACCTAACCTATCTATAACTTTAGTCATGGAGGACAAAGAAAAAACAAAACAGATGTGTACCTCCACTGAGCCCCAGTCCAGTTCCTCTGAATGTGATGGACATCATCATGGGGACAGACCACCTGAAACACACACACACACACACACATTTACTATAGAGGCAGATATATGTGTTTGAAAACACATGACATGGTTAGACTCACAAGCCATGGGAGATTTTTATTTTAAATGAAAGTAAATGACAGTTGACACTTTAAACGCATGTATCTTTAAACAGGTGAAAGAGTAGGATTTAAATCACCAGATCACCAAATCAATGGTTAGGAGTGCAAGTATCAGAGACAACATGCCCTGACATGGATTAGAGATAAGAATGATCCCGGATGACAGAGAAATGTTAATTTTAAAAAAAATGAGCAAGGAAGGAAAGCTAGAAAGCTGAGAAGTTACAGGGCACATACGGAATAAAAAGGTTGACTTTACTGCATGTTGTAGGATTTTAGTAACTGCCTGACAGTTCATCAAGGTGCTCATTGCACTAAATGTATCCAAAGGCATGAAAACGTCTGATAATGGTGGCTTGTCCTGCTGTTTCATAAGCATAAAAGGAATGAAAAGACTGCATGATCTGAAAATTGACTTTAACAGTAACACGTCTTTCTACTTGGATAATGTGCTGCAGTGGATTTTTATTGTATCTGAAAATATTAAGCTGAAGTTATTAAAACATAAATGGAGCACACGATTTCACTTGAACAACTGCGTCATCTCCACCCTTCACCTGAGATTTATTTCCTGAACAAGACACAGGCTACACCCACTGTACAGCATGTGACATACAGTACATACTTGTAAATGGTGAGATGAGGAGACATGGGTCTGTTTAGTCTGGCATTTTTGGACCAAAACTTGTTCATCTCCTCCTTAGCCGTGGTTCCCATTGGAGCAGCACTGCAGTGGAGAGAAAATAATATTAGTGAGTACAGAAGTTTAAACCAGAACAATTTACAGTACATATGTTTTAGCATGTACCTGCATCATTACTAGGAGTTGTAGCAGTATATGTATAGAGTACACACACACAACTCACTGTCTGTGGAGGACACTGTAGTGTGGTCTGGAGATACAGACACCCTGGCGGGCCAACGTCCTTAAGACAAGAGGAGACAAGAAGTGTTAGATTTAAGCCTTTACTTGCTATCAAGTCAAACGAAGAAGAAGAAGAAGAAGAAAAACGAGCACACATCAAGTTTTAATAATAGGACAGTTCCAAAACATTTCAGCACTTACTTACAACTATTAATGCACACATTGTACACTGCGAATAATAATATAAATGATGCCGTCTACACCAAAACTACAGAGCAATTATTTTCATGTTTCTCACAGCGTGATCTCTAAAACATACGTATCGATATCGCCACAGCACACGTCAACGCCGCTACTGATCAATACAGGCAAACTCAAATCAATCTGATGGATGAGGTTAGATCAGGAAAGGCGTTAAACTGAACGTCTGACCTGCGAAAGGAGGAATAAACCGACTCCAGCCGGTTCACACGTTTGGTTAAAACGCCGTTTCACGCTAAACCGGAGCAAACACTCCGATTGGGACGCGTCTCTCATCGCCGGCGAACTGCGTTTGTGTCATTCAGCGCACACACGGAGACCAAAGGCAGCAAATCAAACATTTAGAGTCCGTCGCTGACTAAACCCGGAGCCAAAGTCCGGCTAGCTAACGTCCGCTAGCGTCACGTTCACGCTCAATAAGGATAATGAACCGAGGTAAAAACGTTACACTCGGGCCGACTGCCCTCGGTCGTAACGTTACCGTGCCGTGAACACGATGACCCAGGGAAAAAACGACACGAAAAAAGCTTTCCCGGACCCCAACACCGAGGTAGCACAGATGTACTGACCTTAGAAGCAGCGCCATGTTTGACGGGCAGCGGACGGAAGTGACGTCGGCGGATGTTGTTATTCCGCCCGGATCTGTCGAGCTGAGCAGGTCGGACAGGTGAGGACAGGTGAGGACAGTCTGTCTTCATCATTCAGTCATCGGCTCGTATTAAACACTACCACATATTTTCATGCTGGTGTTGCCAGTAAAGAAACGTCTTTACTGACTCTCCTCTTTCCAGCAGCAATATGGCAATAAATAAATAAATAAATAAATAAATAAATAATACAGATATGTTTCAATGAAATGAACGTCTGCCTAAGTAAAATGTAAAACTTCTACTAGTAGGCCTAGTGCTATTTTTAGTGTAGAGCTCAAATGATTAACCTAGTTGATTGGCAACTATTCTGATAATCACTTAATCATTGAAATAATGATAATAATTTAAAGCAAACATGCCAAACTTTCTCTGGTTCCAGTATCTCACTTGTGAGAATCTTCTGCTTTTCTTTGTCCCATGTGGTAGATGAATCAATTAATCAAAGAAGCAATAAGCACATTTATCAATAATGAAAATAATTGGTAGTTGAAACCCTAGTCGAGTTTATTTATATGGTGTTTTTACACAAAACAAACCCATAAACTGATGTCAAGGAATTGCAAAATGAATAGATGCAATACAGTGTGCGACAAAATTAAATGCAAGGAAACAACACAGGAGAGGAAAGGAAATGACACAAAGAGAAAAGCCGCACGTTGGTACGACATGACAGTCCAAACCAAAACTATTGTACTATCACCAACCAGACGCCAAGAGAAGTCAAGAGAAAAATCACAACAAAAAAAATTCAACCCAACTCAGAGACGAAGCCCCAATTTTAGTATTCAGTACCACCCCATGCAACAATAGACTGGTCAATGTGACATTGAGATAGGAGGGGATAGAAAAACATGCGGCAGCCAGCTCCCACATCCACTGTCAGGAAAAAGAAATGCATACAACGGGTATTTTAAAGCAAATGAAAAGAGCCACACACACAATCAGACATTTACATACACACTCATACAGACAGCAAACAGGTAGTGAGGTTAATGATGCCCAGAAGCAGCCCTAGACTGGGTTCCCAATGGCCTGTTCCCATATTAATGTTACATAAAGTATAAGAGGAGACCATGTAGGACTCAAGACAAGGTTTAGGTTGGTTATATGAGTTAAACACCCCCTAACTAATTTTTAAAATTGTTTTAACATTGCATTTTAAATAGCTTTGTTACTGTAAATAGCTTATACGCTGATACATCTGTTATAAGCCAATATCGGCTGATAAATCTACCCTTAATCTGTTTTTTAGTGTGGCCTGTGTAGCTTTGTGTAGCATCAGTTGATCCACTTACATACAAAGCCAGATCTGGCTTGAATTTGGAGCCAGTAAGGTTGTGATGTGATTGAAAAAGCCTGAAAATGTTCAAATTAAAAAGGGTAATTAGTAGTAAATAATATGTGGTTTGGTAAACATTACAATTATTGGTACATCTGGTGGCCCACAATTAAAATGGACACGTTTAAGGATCAATCATCAATTAACTCATGAGGATTAGTGTGCAATAATAGCAATAAGAAATGATACTGACCACAAAATCAATGAATAACAATTAAAACAATGGACAGAATTATTTTGGAATATATTTTATTTGGTACATTTCACATGATGAGCGGAATTTGGTATTCCTCTATAGCCACACAGGGCATGATACATCACTTTGGTAACAGTTTATGTAAGGCACATAGGTATACATTACCACTGTTCCGCTGGAAATGTTTTCTGAGAAAACAAAAAGGAAAAACTCAAAGCACCAAAAAGCATCAAAAGCCTATTTTCAGCAGTATTTTTATGATAATCAGATTTGTGAACTGATCCATGCAATATTACGACTGACAGACAGACAGACAGACACACACACACACACACACACACACACACACACACACACACAGTTCTACCCTCACAAGCACACGCAAACACACACATACACCCACACACACAACTCAAACAGACATTTTCTGAATGTTAATAATACGTCTCCTGTTCCACCCAACCTGGAATAGAGAGACAGAAGAGAAAGAGGGAAAGTGTCAGAGCCCAAAATGACAGGCGAGCAGTTTTCATAATATCCTTTTGTATCACTCTATTTGTATTCATCTCGTTGCCTTTGTCTCTGTACATTTCCAAATGAATCCCCTTATAACTCTAAGACTCTGATCAGCAGCCCGTGACACACAGATTAACAGAAATGATTAACTGTCACGATAAATTGTATTTGTCTCCCCATGTCTTGCCCCTCATCAGCTGAAACGCTACAGCAGTGAACAGATTTTGAGCTATTGTAGTGTGTCCATATCATGTGTATGATCTTTGGGGCATATCTCAAGAGTCTTCATCAGCCTGCTTTAATTTCCTTTCTCATCATTCGCTACTGTTTCTGTTGCCGTTGGACAGGTATAATCTATTTCCTGGTGTAAGTTTTACATATGTTCATTGAGCTGATAAAGATTGCAGCCTACACGTTAGATGTTTCACACGCTGCACACTGCTAAAGATTTTTACCTTCAGGCCAAAAGAAGAATCACTAGATGTTTTTGCAATAATCTATGATCATATTTCTTCACTGCTTCCACAAACAAAATTAGAAGTGGTTTATGTTTTCACCAGCGTCTGCTTAGTAGCAATATATATTAAAGAGTTACACAGGACTTTGGTTAAAATGTAGTCCAGATGCAGCCCTTGGCCCAACAATCAGATCAGATTAGATTTCAGTGGTGATGTTGATGTGTGATTTTCACCATTTTATGCTCCATTTATCAAATGGAATTCCCAAGCAAACTGCCAGACAGCAGTGAATTTACATGCTTTTTTTGGTCAGAAATCAAACCTGGAAGACAAACAGTAATCAGTCAAGTGTTGCGGAGGCTGCAGCTTTGAAAGCTGGAGAATTGTTCAGCATTGAGTGGCTTGCTGGATGCCTGATAGTTTCAGCTGCGTTGCTACAGCTTAGGCCTAAAGTCTTTTTTGTGGTTAAAGCTACGGTTAATAATAACTTTTCAATGAAAACTATTACAGTTCCTGCTTTATAATACATGAAAAAATGACAACCATGTTAAAAGCTGCCAGAAAAACTATGCAAATTGCAAAATTTGCATCATGTACTTTATCCCAAAAAGAAAAATGAAAGAGATTTCAATATGACAGCTGGCACCAGTGTTGAAAACCCGTTTTCAAAATTACACCAAAATTAAAGCTCCATAATTGCTACCATCATTATGCGTCTTCGGACCAAACAGTTCTTGGGACTCCCTGCGCTCCCCGAGAACTACATACCTTCAAGAGCTGTTTTTCTGTTTGGATTTGCACCGCCAATAGGAACGCGGAAGTGACGTAAGCCGGCTGGCGGTTGGTATAGCAATGTCACCTCTGCGCAACATACAACAACAGTCGGCCCATTTGTCAGTGTTTTGTTCCATTTTTTAAAGCTACCGTTATGAACTGTTGTTTACATGGCTAACGTTTTACACTGTTTTTTAAAGATGGCGGTTGCCGGTGCTGCATTGGCTCATGTGTCTGACCAATCACCGTACACTTACGTCACTCAAGGTTCCTCTTGTGCTGGGAGAGTACCTACTCTGAAGTAGGACATTGAACTTGATTTTCTCCTTCATGTCACCATCTGTCCAGTGCTTGCTGGGATCCTTCAGGTCTGATCAGCAGAGCAGAGCTGTGGCGACTTTGTCAATCAGTGTGTCCTTAAAGGAGTGGACTGTCCACTCTTTTAGGATGTGTATTTTCTTTTTACAAAGGCAACAGAGACAGTAGGACGGGAGAAGGTCTTGATGGAAAATGGCACGTGTGGTTCCTGAGATCTGGGTGTCAATCACTAAACCATCACTTTTCTTTCAGCTTAACAACACAAAGACGGTTGAAACCTTTTAATCTTGGTTTCTCTTAATAACTGCTTACCTCCGGGGCACCTCCTCAGAATGAATTTACGGACCTCATCATAAATGAAGATGAGAAGACTGTATGGGAAGGCACAGAACCACCACAGGGGCCTGAGAGGAAGAGAAAAAGAGTATAACAGGGGCGGGGATGGATAGAGCAGCAGTGAGTCAGAGGCAGAGTGCAAATTGTTAAATTCATTGCAGTCATTTTTGAATATTAAGGATAACAACATGGTGTTTAAGAAGATCACAGACTTCATTTAAAGTCCAGAGTGACAGGCTAATGGCAGCCTATTAGGTCTTTAAGAGGTTATTTTTCGGTTCGGTGGAGATATGCATATGCAGAGCGTACTTCAGCGGGTACATGCGCAAGGCAACGTCCATTCCAGGGCAGTAGGAGAGGAAGGCAGCCAGAGCAGTCTCAACAAACAGACCGAAGATCAGGATCCGGTTCCTGTTGAACAGAAAATAAGACAACATCAGAGAAAGGAAAAAGGTTTAAACAATTAAGGTTCAAACTAATCAAAAACACTCAAGATAGTAGCAATCTTCAAAAATCTAATTACAAATCACTGACTTCAAGGTGAATCTGCCTTCATTTCACACCCTTCTATCCATCTTTTATTCCAGCCCTCCCTCACTTACCTCATGCCCTGCTGGAAGAGGGAGTTCCTCCTGGTCTTGCAGATGATAAGATCGGCCCACTGGACAACCACGATGCTGGCAAAGAAGCTGGTGTGGCAGGTGAATTCGATGATCTTCCTCTGCTCATAGGTCTGCCAGGTAGAAACATACATTCCATTTATTCCTGCATGAGTATGGGAATATTCAAAGGGTGTGCTGGCTTGTCTTTGTCCCCGCTCCTTACCCACTCCTGTCCATAGGTGTCCTCCAGGTCATTGACTTCGCGGTCGTCCCACATGATGCGGATGCCCACCAGGGTACCTGGGAGGAAGCCGTTCTCAGCCAAGATCACAAAGTAGGTGAAAAACCCAGCAAGAGCCTGGATCATCCCTGGAAACAAAAAAAAGTGCAAGGAATCAATGCCAAAACATCATCTATTCTCAGTATTTAAGTCATTTCCTAATAATGTATAATACGTTTCCTGTAAAGAACTATGTAATTTGATGGTAATTATAGAGATAATAGACACAAAGCTCTGTCATTTCAGTTATTTTAGAAATTTTGGGATCTTAATATAAATTTCCATTCACATAAGGCAGGTATAAGCTACAGTAATGGATGGATGGATGGATAAAAGACCATTGTGTAAATTGTCTGCCATTGGATTAGACTTTTACTTGTCTCTTGTATTACAGCACAGTGTATAAAAGGGGGCAATGTTTTTACAGAACAGGTAGGAGAATAACCAATGATTTATAGATAATGGGTGTCTTAAGCTATTTTGACAAACGGCAGCACTAATAATAACAATGGTCCAATATTGTTGTATCACTTATTTAGAGGAATTATTTCAAAATATGAAAAATAAATTGACTTGTATTCAGCCTCAGTCCACCTGGTGTTTTTCACTCCATAAACAGCACAGGTGATTATATCTTCCTCCCTCTGCCTTTTACTTTAATGTTGTTTTTTTCATAAGTAAATGACTCCAGACAGCTGAGGACTGCATTGATAGCCAGTAGTGAGTTTTAATTTAATGTCGGAAAATTTGTTTTGTCAGAGTGGGCGTAACATTTTTAACATGATGGACATCTTATTTTAGAACTCAAGTCTTCACATATACCAAAGCTCCACAAGTACTGATTTAGGATTGAGACGATGCTTATTAATCATCTCATTCATTATGGTGTTACAGTGAAACCCTGCACCAGTGTTTATGATGATAGATGTTAAAATCTTTTCCTCAGTGATAAGGAAATTGGTTGCACCTGTTTTCTGGATTCTGTTATTTTTACTTCTCCTCACTGGTGCCTGCTTATAGTGCCTACTGTCACATTCATTGTGCCTCACTCTACATCACATCCTCAGTTAAGTGTTCATTGTAGATGCTTCAGGACTTCAAGCTGTAATGTCAGAACAGTGGTTTTTAAATGTGATTTGATGTGACCTGCAAAACTTCTGCCCCAGTGGCGCTCATCTTGGAAGAATTATGGGAGCTGATGCGAGATGCCGGCTGTTTTGAGAGTGTTCAGCTTCAAATTGTATGTCATCCAATGAAGCCCTGTCATATTTTGACCTATTTAACAGCCTATGAAATTGGGCCAGCCTTTGATTTTCACAATTCCCAAACCATATAAAACCAGAGATAAAAAGGCATGCATTCAAGTGAGGCTCCAACCAGTGAAACATGACCAAGAGTAAGTAGAAAATAGTTGCACTCTCCACTCTCAATTTGCTGTAAATGTCACGACAATTA
Source organism: Macquaria australasica (assembly GCA_005408345.1). Classification (NCBI taxonomy): domain Eukaryota; kingdom Metazoa; phylum Chordata; class Actinopteri; order Centrarchiformes; family Percichthyidae; genus Macquaria; species Macquaria australasica. The sequence continues at coordinate 257,096 of SEMN01000252.1, read as the reverse complement.
GAAGAAAATTGTGGGACTCTCTCCTGAATGTCTGCTCACCTCAGGATCTGTTTTCCTTAACTGTACGTACCTAAACATTTAAAGAGGCAGTATGAAATGCCAGAATTTCTGATAAATGTCAATATTTAATGTTTTTATGCCTGTGATGTTTATTATAACCATAACTTCACTAGAAGAGGCCTGTCACAGTGAGGTTTAAGGGCTGCAGTACAAAGAGGATATGAGCCACAAGAGGACAAACCTATCTGTCCGTAGGCCATACTGATGAGGCGTTCATTGACCAGCTTGTCTGATTTGGGGTTCCTTGGTTGGCGTTTCATGATGTCACTCTCAGCTGTCTCATAAGCCAATGAGATAGCTGGAACCTGGAGGGAATGGGAGGATACAACAGAATCAGCTCACTTTATAAACCCTGTACAATAAATGTGCAGAAATTTGTCTTGGTGGCAACGCTACAAAGGCATGATGACAGTTCCAGACACGGGGTACCCAAGACATATCACTATCAACATAATTCAGCATTCAATCACTGTGTGGAAGGAGAAAAGACAGTAAAAGGGCAAGAAAGGCGGAAAAAAGAAGTAGTGACAGTGACAGAGAGAGAGGCGGGGAGAGGAGACGGAAGGAGAGAGATTGATAGTGAATTTCAAGACACTCATAAAATAGGAGGGTAAAAAGGTCCCTGTAATAAAGATCTTATATTGTCTGGTTTTACCAGGTAAGCAACAGAGCAATATGTGTGACTTAGGGCAGGATATCTCTGCGACTTAGGTGGGATTTAAGGTGGGGACTTGGCACTGTGTGACGGTGAACACAAGCTCTGTGGTCTACAAATCCAGTTTGTTTTAGTGTTACACTCCCCTGACCCACAGCAGTTGAGAAAGACAAGGAGAGGGAAAAGGATGTGACTATGCCTGGCATTGATGTGTTTTTTTTTACAGCTCTGAAAGTGTGTGTGTCATTGTGTGTAATATCCACATTTCAGTCTTGAAGCATTCTTAAGTGTGCCACATCTTGCTTTGATAAACATCTTTTGCAGCCATGCTTTTCCACATGGCAGTGCTTGCTAAAAATAATCATAGCAGACTCCAAGTGCTGCTTGTCACTGCTAAATCTCAGCAGAGCCCTCAAGCCTGTTGCCTGGAGTTGAACTAAGCTGTTAACAAGCTGTTAACAACCTCACGAGCAGACATGGGAAATTTGTGGTTTTACTTGTGTACTGTACTATAAACACTTTTCAGGTACTTTTATTAAATATTTAAATATTTCCATTTTAGTGTCCTACTCTTCAAAGCCGACATCTAGCTGTTCACTCCACCAGCGGTTTTTAAATACATGCAGACATGTTACTTTGAAGAGAAGGGTTTTTATATGCAAAACAGGTGCACAAATTAGGCGCTTTTAAACTTCAATCGTCACATCTTTAAAAAGAAATCCAACCAATAAAGAATGCACTATCCCTGTGATCTCAGACAGTTAAGTAAATATTTGTCAACACGAAAAAATCTGTCCTGCTGCTAGAAAACCAAAGAGGTTCATCTTTGATGTCACCTGAGTAAAATAAGTGGAACTGCTTTATTAACAATGTTAGCAAGCTGCTTCTCTTTATCTTTCACCTGTAGAGACTTAAAATGCTTCTTGGCAGTCGAATATTAGGCCATTATAGTGCATAATAGGTACCTCATTAATTGTAATATATTTGCTTTTGGCTAAGAGGGATGTTAAAGAACCAGTTGCAGCCACATGCTACTGTCTGGTGGCTGAGAGCAGGGAAAATTAAAGTTAAAGTAATGAACACAAGTGAACAAGTCCTTTTGAATATATTCATCCTGTGCTTCCTTTCTTTTGCAATGATGGATTACGCCCCTCAGGCAAGCAGCGTGCCAGCAACTCTTTTTGTTGCTGCTGGAAATACAATGGAGAGAATGGCATCTGGAAATGGCAGAGCTGTGAAATGTAAATCTGTATGTGAGCGTCACCCGGTCTTTGTTCTGCTTGAACAAATGGACGTCGGCAGTGAGCCAAGAGCGAATTTCTCCCACCGACAGAAAGAACAAATTAAACCAAACATTTTGTTCTTTTTACCTTCAGGCACTCATATTTGACACCAGTATTACACTCTAGTTTCCTTAATGTCACCTTTAGCTTGCCTGTAGCTATGCAACAGGCTAACAATTAGCATCCCTTCATTGGGAAGAATCACTAAAATTAGCCAACAATTAGCTTTGAGCACTGAGAGTGCTTTGGAATATAACCCAATAGATAAAGATAATTGATGTTTTGTTTTGTTGTCATGGCCTCCTGTGAAACTCCTGTAAATTGAATGTGTAGAGAGAGGGTGAAAGTTGCCTAAAAAGCTATAATTTGTCAAATACATACACTGGAAACCAGCATCCAAAAGGCCAGGAAAGAAGTGAGATGTGTTCACAACAATTAGTACATCATGCACTTAAAACACAATGCAGGCTTGGCAGCAGTCTATACATCTATTAAGTGGTCATTTTTCAGAAACTCTTAAACTCAAAACTATCGATTGAGATAATGAAGGAAAACTATGTTATCTACAAAGGGATTGAGGGACTGAACAAAGGGAGGTATTCGTTTTCCCCACCGCTCACCATGTCAGTGCCCAGGTCGATGCAGAGGATGGTGACAGTTCCCAGAGGAAGAGGAACACTAGCAATAATGAAGAGGAGGAAGGGTGAGATCTCTGGGATGTTACTGGTCAGTGTGTATGCAATGGATTTCTTCAGGTTGTCAAAGATGAGACGACCTGCAGCGATCAGAAACACAAGAAAGAAAAATGGTTCTTTGTAGAGATGATACATGTATATGGATATATTATTAATACCAGGATATGCGAGTAGATTTTGGAGGGGATATTGGTTACATACTACCATGGTATAGTTTGAATATTGTCTTTTTCTGATTTTAAAGGCTTCATCATGTGCGAGTGAATTTTCCAGACATACTGAAATAAAAAATGATTGACTGTGACTGCTTCGTCCGCCTATCCACATCACTAATGAGTTTTCTCAGACCATATTAGCAACCCCTACTTTAGATTAAATACCAGTCTCTTGTGGCAAGCCTCAAGTCAAGTCTCAAGTCTGTCAGAGCAACTCTCAAGTCAAGACCTTGAGGGCAAAGTCATGTCCATTCACAAGTCTTTCAAGTATTGCAGGTCCCTGAAATACTGACCATCAAAGTAATGTTTGAACATTTTCCTTTCAAATATGTTAACAGCATGTTTTACATAGCTGAGACCGTCCTTTCAATACATAGGCATAAAAATAAAATATGTAAGCCCTGTTTGGTATTTCTTTTTTACTGTCCCAGATTTTACCAGTTCAAAACTTGAGACTTGAATGGCAGAATTTTCTGATTTTTAAAGTTTTTAAATCTCCTGTCCTTTTCTTTCTCTGACTCACTTTTTTCCTTTTTGTTTCTATTTTTGCTTCCTCTCTCTCTATCAATTCCTTCTTTTATTCTTCCATTCTGTCAGCCTGTCTTTCTTTCAATTCAGTTAAATTAAAAAGGCTTTACTGGCATGAAAGTTTCAAAAACAAAGTTGCCAAAGCAACAAAATACAATTTGTCCAAATTTGGACAGTACACAATGACAGTAACACAACATTAAGATTGATATAAAAGTAATATAAGTATATCCTATGCATGTGTGTCTAGGTCATTCACTATCCTTCAGGTTGTGGCATTTCTGCTTTTTTTATTTGACAGTGACAGTAGAGAGAGACAGGAAACCCGTGCTCAAGGACTCAGATATGGTACGCACTCTACCAGGTGAGCTACCGGGGCGCCCCAAGTTGTGGCATGTTGATACATACTGGGCAGCAAGATATGCCCTATGTCCTTCTCCTACAAGTATTTTTAATTTTTAGAGGTCATTATGCTCTTTGAAATCTCAAATTACAGAGTTGAACTTGTTGAAGTAAATGTTCCTTATTTCATTTAATGTTTTATATTGTAGAAGGAAGTGCATTTCTGTCTCAGCCTCACCTGTCGAACAGTGACTTCAGATTCTGTTTTCTGTTTTTTGGTTGCCATGGTTTTTTTTTTTTTTGTGTCTTCCTTTTTCCCTTTTCTCTCTCTCACTCTCTGTCATTCCCCCACACTCACCTTCCTCTACTCCGGTGACGATGGAGGCGAAGTTGTCGTCCAGCAGGATCATGTCAGCCGCCTGCTTGGACACATCAGAGCCGGCGATCCCCATGGCAACGCCAATGTCGGCTTTCTTCAGAGCTGGAGAGTCGTTCACGCCGTCGCCCGTCACAGCCACGATCGCCCCCTGCACCCACAAGGACCAGCGAACAAAAAGTGTCAAGAAGAGAAAGATAAGTACCATGATTTAAGCTTTTCTCTCTCCACTTCCCTTTCTTTCCCCCTCCCCTTCTGTCTTAATAATGTCTTTTCAAAGCAGCTCTGGGGAGATTAAATGAAAAATGGAATTGAGTTGCAATCATTCAGTCACACGGAGTGAGAGTAAGTGAGTCAGGGTGAATTGTAGCATGACCTCTATATATGGGGATGTGTGCGAGTGAATACACACTTCTATTTTTTGACATTTCACACACAAAATAATATATATAGGGTTTACTATATGAGTTTAGCATACAGTTAATCATATACTTTACAGATACACACTTGTATTCAACCATATACTCAAATAGACCTCCATTGTATGCACACGTACACAAACGCACTCACACATGCACAAAACCCTGTATTCATCCATTCAATCACCTGCACTTACAAATGCTTCAAACACACTCACACACACACACAAACAGTTACACACACAGTAAACTGTATTCAGCCTTAAATGGCAGGGACTCACACACACACACACACACACACACACACACACACACACACACACACACACACCTGTATTCAACCATGCCTCCACACTTAAACACACACATTCAAGCATTATGCAGACTTTATCACAAACACACACATGCTTACATTCAACCATATAAACACACACATCGCTATTCAGCTGTATATGCTCTCAGAAAGGCCCAAACACACACACGTTCACACACACTCCTGTCCGTTGACCTGTCTCTGGCAGCCTTCCACTATGATGAGCTTCTGCTGAGGAGAGGTGCGAGCGAACACTATCTCAGTGTGGTACCTCAGCAGGTCGTCCAGGTACTCGGAGCTCATGTCCTTTAGGTTTGAGCCGTGCACCACACACGCCTTGGCGTCCCTGGGAAACACACACACAAACACAGTAAGGAGCCAGTGATACCGGGGGCAATTATGCAGAGGGAAGCATTGACATTTTCTTGCCTTTTCCTCGAGTTTGTCTTTCTGTTTCTTTCTTTCTCTCTCTCTCTCTCTCACACACACACACACACACACACACAAAAAACAAAACAAAAAAAAACAAGCACACACACACAGACACTCCACTGGCAAGAAATTCATTTTGGGAACCATACTGCTAATTCACTTTTTGCTAGAGCTGGATGACGAAGATGCGATACCACTCTCACTGTCTGTCTGTTCAAAATGAAAGTGGCTCTTCTTGAAATTTCTTCCTTTTGTTCCCTGTTAAAAGACTTTTTCCTTAAACAAATGAGATATGACGTGTTCATTAGTGAGCTTTAGAGGTGCTGGTAGGTGGGTTTTGTTACCTTCGGACAGAGCCAGACCAGCTGTTTCCCCCTGTTTCCAGTCTTTAGAGTAAGCTAAGCTAACCGGCTGCTGGCTGCAGCTTCATATTCAATGGGCAGATACGAGAGTGGTCATCTAACTCTCAAATAAATATATTTTCCAAAATGTTGAGCTATTTCTCACAACCTTGCATGCACATACATCCTGTAGGCACATCGCTGCCCACACACTCAAACACAGACACAGTCACACAAAAACTCTTAGATGCTTGAGCACACAGCCTAAACCTCCTTTGACCCACTCACACACCTGGGGTTAACTTGGCTCAGAGGGATGTTCAGTCTCTCAGCGATGTCATCAACCGTCTCGTTGCCCTCAGAGATGATGCCCACACCTTTAGCGATGGCCTTGGCTGTGATTGGGTGGTCCCCCGTTACCATGATCACCTGACCGCAGACAGAAGGTCCCATAAATCATAGAGAATTATCACATTAAACCCCACTGTATCTCGTCTATATGTCATGTGTCAAAGCATGTTTGAGCTACAGTGCAGTATGGGCCTTCAGGGTCTATATGTCATCCAAAGTGTGTTATGTAGTTACACTGGAAAAGAATGGCGCTATTGGGGGTTAAGGGTTTAAATCTGGCAGTATACTCCAACAAAAATCTAGCTTGGTGTGTTCCCATAGGCGACATAGTGGGATTGTGACCAAAACACATCAAAGTAGGCTAGTAGAACTTCCCAAAATACTTGCTCATCCCTATTCATCAACCCCCAGTACATTTGCAACAGGTTAACAATGTCATTTGACTGGTTTCAGGCAGCGTATTTTCATTTCCCTTCCACAGTTATACTAGTTTCAGTGTTTAGTGCTTAGTTTTAGTGTGACTTGCAAGCTGCTTCTTGTCCTGAAAGAGCTTTTCTGACACATATCGTCCAATTTGTTTTGTAATAATCCAAATAAAAGAAACCGACAGAAGCAGACTTGACTAAAAAACTCTCTTCTCATTTTAAGTGATAATAGAACATACTGTATAATGGGGTTTGATTCTCAGTTTCTCCAGAATCTCACATAAGACAAAATCTGTCCATGTCTGGCTAATTTATGAATATAACTTTTTCTATTTCTGTGGCCAAAGGTAAAGTAATAAAACTTTTCAAAAGTGAAAGTGAAAGTAAGCTCTTTGGTTTTTGGGCAGGATTTGTGAAACATGTACATGATTCTGATATATAGACAGTCATATGAGGACAACGTGCCTATAGTTTAGGTTTACACCATAACTGCATCCATATAAACCGCAAGGAATAACTTATTTTGAATACCTGGTATATTGCATCTGAACCTTGTATGAAAGTCAAGTAATGATTACTCATATGGAGTTCACCACCATAATCTACAACAGGACATTGTAGATTTTATATATATATATTGCACTAAAGCCCTTTGAAGGAGGCACATTGCACTGAAACATTAGTACTACATCCATTAAAAAGTAATCCATTAAAAAACAGAGTCATGTTCTCTTGTTTCCTCCTTGTCTCAGATACGAGGAAATACACCGGATCTGTACGGGTGTGTATATATGTGTGTACAAAATTGTGTTCTTTCAGCTCAATCAAACAATACAACTACAGCACAAGACTTTATGCAGTTATATGAAGCATGCTGACACACCTCGTCACGGCTAGTAAAAATTATATCATCTGCATAGAATAAAATTCTGTTCTATCAACCACTTTAAATCCCAGTTTAGTTTTGAGTTCAGGTGTTTAATTATTGATATCAATAATGATGGAAGACAGCCCATATCAATGTTTCCCGTTTGCCTCCGAGGTCTTAGCCTCTATTTACGAACTTAAAGCTCTCTCAAAAAAATCTGATTTGTCTTGATGAATTGTGCATTGCAATACGTAAAATAGCCAGTATGAAGACAATATCTTGCTTTCCGTACCCCTTTTTTAAAACATTAAATAAACCTATAATATGATGACTTAGACTTACAGGAGAAGTGTAATTATACAAACAGACACATTTATTCAAATAGACAATGTTTTGATCCCAGTCAGGTCTTTTTCAGGTAAAGAAAGACATGAAATAATTTAGAGTTAATACCATAATGCATAACTCAAAACAAAGAGATATAATGCAACTAAAACTCACTCTCAGGAAACTGTTATCAGACGTGTCATCAGTTTTGTAGCCTTTTTTTTTTAGCTTAAACTGCTCAACCATTTTTTTCACTTAAGCAATAGCAACATCTTCAGTCACTTCTGCCTCTAATTCGTTCTTAAAGCTAATTACAGTGTGTCTTTCAAAAATTCATCATCAAAGGAAGCACGATAACTACTGTACCTGAAATTAAATGTGAAAAATCCCTTTCCCATATTTGTAGTGAACCCCCGAAATTAAAACAACTCATTCTACTCATTATCCATTTTTTTAAATCTCTGTTGGAAGTTGTTTAACCTTCCTACAGCTCAGCTTGTTATCCTTCTGACAAAACATTTGCTGTGTGTATTTGCAGTTGATTAACATATAAAGAAAAGTTGTAATAAATGTACTGAATCTGCATTTCACAAAAAAGAAGTTCATCCTTTATTGTCTGTCTTTGCTTTTTATTTTCACATCAAAAAGTTGATTTTAGCTGTTCTCAAGAGTTTGTGATTTCTGATCCCAAGACTGTTAATCATTTTCCCATCTGAGAATTACATTTGTTCCTATTGTTGTCACTCTTTTCTTCATCAAAGACAGTCATACCTTTGAAAAAACTCAAAACTGTTCACCATGCTTCTGTTACTTTGGTGTGTTTACCCTGAATATGTTATCAGCCACTTCCTCTAAGCAATAGAACTTCATTTATCCATCGATTATCACCTATCAGGGCCACTTGTAGTGATCAGTTGTCATTTGGACTCCATTTTGTGATTTGAAAAGACATTTGACATGCAAATCTCTCTTCTCTAAAAAGCCCGATAAATGTAGCTCCAGGAGAAGGCTTTTCAGGAACTACAATGAAGAGGGTGAATCTGTGGAACCAATTACCTTGATACCAGCAGAGCGGCATTTACCCACTGCGTCAGGCACAGCAGCACGCGGCGGATCAATCATGGAGATGAGACCCAGGAAGCAGAGCTGCTCGGTGGGGAAGTTCATGTCGTCGCAGTCGAAGGTGAATCCTCGAGGGAACTGGGATGAAGGCAGATTCAAGTGGCAGAAGCCTGCAGGGATCAGTGAGGTGATCGTTCATAACTGACTGAAATGACATCTCCCAGGAAGCAGAGCTGCTCGGTGGGGAAGTTCATGTCGTCGCAGTCGAAGGTGAATCCTCGAGGGAACTGGGATGAAGGCAGATTCAAGTGGCAGAAGCCTGCAAGAGAAAAGGGATCAGTGAGGTGATCGTTCATAACTGACTGAAATGACATCTCAAAGTATACTGCAGCTATTAGAAAAAAAAACCTTGTTATGTTGTTTTGACATCAACTAACAATTTATCTGGTACTTTACAAAGTAGAGCATGACCCTAAGGACGTTTTAAGTCCAAAACATCCATTAAACAATAAGGATCCTCTGTATTTTTCTGTAGCTATTTACAGTAAAACGTTACAAAGAGATGTACATCTAAAGAGGTCTGAAGGCTCTCAAAGACACCTTCAGAAAACCCACCGTCCTCTGGCTACAATGATCCTTTACCTTACAGTATGCATACAAATCATTTTTAATTTTAGATGTAGATTTGGAGGTTGCAGGTCTGAAATACAAATTGAATCAGCCACTTTTATTAATTCATGTCCCACAGCCCTTGAAATATGTATCTCTCGAATCCCTATAGAGGCAAAGCAAAAAAAAAAAAAAAAACAGCCTCAGTCTAAAAGTGGAGAAACCTTTCTTTGTCATGAAACACCAAACCCATCATCATCATCACCCAAGGCATAACTGAGGTTTAATAATTTACATGATTTCAGGAGTTTCGCTCCAAAAATGGCACTATTCCACATTTCACTGTTTGAAAAAGTGACACCTACTCTAACAAAATGATGATAGCACATAATTATTACCTATGGCACTTTTTAAAAGATGCCAGGTAACTTTTTTTTCCTTGGTTGTCAAAATGATGTCATTTACAGTCTGGATGCTGAACACTTTAGAGATACTGAAAGTTGAATTTCTTTTACCCAAAATGTGTCTATGGCATTTTACAAGGGAACATGTGCAAATTATATTAGAGTTTAGTGCAGAGTTTGACCTGAATTAAATTAACAGTCCTTTATCAGCAGCTCATAATGCATACAACACTACATTCACACCATAAAAAAGAAATATCTCTAACATTTTGGTAATTTCAGCTTTGATTCCGTGTCACTCTATTGCAACTCTGGTTAAGACTGCAGAGCCAAAACCTTCTTCTTTGTGTATACTGTTGCAATAAAAGCATTCTACACTTTTATGGGAATATGTGGCTAAATTACCCTGTTTACCAAGGAGATTATAAAAGATGAGTACTATGTCCAACTGCTTCTCCCTGCTACCTCTTCCCAAACAGGCTGATAATATCTGGTGCCACAAAACATACCAAGCACTCTCTCTCCCAGTCCTCCCAGCTCCATGTAGGCATTCTGGAAAGCTTCCCTCCAGTTTTCATCAAGTGGAAGCTCCTGGCCATGGATCATAATAGTACTGCACCTGTAAAACATTTATTAATAATGCTTTTACTGCTGCTAATACTGCTATTAAAATAATCTCTATCTGTATATCAATTGTGTTAACAAACTGCTGTAAAACAACAGGAGCAAACTAAACCTAAAATCAATCAGTGGTAATGGTTGATGTAGAGGTAAAAACACAAGGTGGGTAACAAGGTGTGACGCCCAGTTCAATGAAATGCATCATCTCTGCTCTCAGAGAAGCATTGTACATAATTGTAATGATACCCACAATAAGTTATACTCTTTGCGCAAAGGTCACACTTGGTGGGCATTTGATCTGACCGAAAGGACAACTGGACTCAGCAGAGGAGTATTTGGGCTGACCATGACTTGTGCCAACAGTGATGTTACATCATACAAAGTGTGACAATATGGCCAAAATGAAGCATGATAGTATCCCATTTGGGCACAGAAATATAAAAATTGGGTACTTCAGTACCTCAGTCCCACCCCATGTCATTCATAGGTCATAACAAAGATATTTAAAGGATAAGACTGGTGTTATTCCATATTTTTCTCATTTTCAACTAATCCACTGAAAGGACCAAAACCAACAAAGTGTTAGTGTGTCTCTCAACACTTTCTGATTTCCCTACACTGTGTGTGGCTCTCAGCCCCAAGCCCAGTGGTTCCTACTGAAGCAGGTCACAAATATATAGTATAGTATACATTTGGTTCTTTAGTGAGTAATTATGGCAGCAGGACGGTGTATGTGGGATCGACTCAAAATAAACTACAGTGAGTGTTCATGGCGATGGAGGGACATGTCAACAGTGCAACAGTGTGGCTTGATGTGTTTTTAATAGTTTTTTATATTTTCTATGTGGTTTTTAATAGTTTTTGGTCAACAATGGACGTACATGGCATAAGCTATGTCACGTTTCGGATATACAGACGATACTTGTTTCTAGGATCAATTCAAAGTTGGTTTCAATCTTTTCATGGGATTCGTTAACAATAAAAAATAAAAACAAATATAGAATATTGTCAGCCTTTAAGGAGAAGAAATGAAAAACAGGTTACAATTTTTTTTTTTTTAAATGAGCTACCTTACTTGTGAGACATATAATCGATCCATTATTGATTAACCAACCTGTCCAAGATTCTCTCTGGCGCTCCCTTCATGACCAGAATATGACCAGAGGGATTGTCCTCCACTTCATGGACAGAGAGCTTGAAGAAAGGGGAGGAGGAAGAGGAACATGACAGGATTTATTTTGACGTAGTTTATTGCTGGTTGTTTCTTGCTGGTCTAAAATGTTTCTGTTTTCATAAGAAAAAGGCTCAAGACAGATGTGCTCCTTAGTAACACTCAACAATAAATTTCACATTCATGCAAGCAATCACTTTTTGGGAGTTGGTGTCATATTTTTCCAAGTGGTTTGAAATTAAAGTCTTATCGAAGCTGGTTTGACTGAGTGCACATTGTAAGTCATATGTATTCCCTGTGTTGAAGGAACATTCATTCACACTGTCACATGTATTCCCGTGGTGTTACACCTTGCCCTAGAGCAAGGTGTTAAAGCGCAACATGATGACTTTTTCATAGATCAATATTAACTTTTAATTTTTACCAGTGTTGCTGTCGACTCCTACAGGATGTGACAAAGCATGCAGCTTGACTAAGACCTTTCAGAAGTGTCCGTTGTGGCCTGTAGTGTACAGTAAAATAGTGCAAAATTGGAGTACCACTGAGGAAATTACACTTTTTTTGTTGTTGTTGTTATTGTTTATGCTATACATGCTTGTTTATTGTCTAATGTCATCAGAAATGAGGCAGACTGCAGTTGCAAATTCTGATATTGTCTATGATGGAAGTTATCTCATAGAGGTTCTTATGCTCTGACAATGTTATTTAAGGTCAAAGTATTTACATCCAATGCATCAAACACTGGGTCTTCTCGCCTAACCCCAGTCAAACCTTGTTGAGCTTTTCACCACAGCCAGTTCAAACAAAAGGGATTTCTTTCTATTGAAAGGCAGCAACAGAGGATCTTCTGAGCAGCCAAAACGAACCAGTTTGTAATCCACATTTATCCTTCTATCATAAACAACACACATCGCAACACTGCAGCAGCTTCTCTGTGGCTAACTGTATTGTGTTTGTGGCCTGTTGGGTAACTTCCAAGTATAAATGTGTGCAACAGTATGAATGTAAAGCAGGGTGTCTTTGTAAAAGAGCATGCATGTTCAGGCAGCCTTCCTCGGATGGAAAAAGGTTAAAAATGAATAATCATGACTCACTCAAAGCATGTAAAAAAAAAAAAAAAAAAAAAATGCTTTCTAAGTCTGGGAAATACATCTTTGAAAACATAACACTGTCAATTTAAAGAGCACTAAAAATAATACAAACATTGAATACAAAATTAAGTTTAATAAGAAAAATAAGAATAAAAAATATTAATTAGAAATACATTTGAAAATTTATTAACAAATAAATTAAAATGTAAAAGTATTAAAGATATGGTGTTTAAAACTACATACTTTTAAAGACTTAAAAAATAGTTTTTGTATTGTATATATTGTAATTGTAAAAGATTGTATAAAAATGTACAGGGACCATTGAATTGTCTGTAAATAGGTGTTAGGATTTCATTGTAGACTTGCATCAGCAGCACTTCCAGCACAAAGCCATGATGCGACATTAGTCCCATGCAGTACCTGGTACTTGTTGGTGGAGTTGAAGGGGACCTCCCCCACTTTGGGGTTTCTGGCTCTCATCTCACGCACATGCCCACAGCACAGCTCGATGCATTTCAACAGAGCTGACTCCGACGCGTCCCCCGCTGTGTCCCTCTGGGGAAACACACACACAGCCGCACATTAGCACAGTCACTCACATATGCATATTGAGAAATGAGTGTTGTCTGTCTCACTGCCTGTGTTTATCACGCTGCGGCGGAAGGGAGCTTTAACTGATTAAAGCGGTACCTGAGACGACTTTCTTTACTTCCATTATGGTTCTCATGAATGATGCAGGTAGCTGATCATCTGCTGCACTAACACTTGTTAGCTGGCCACAACATTGTTTTTTAAGTTATGTAACAATTTAATGTAAAAATAATGAAAGTGCAGAACCTAGTTCTTTTTCAGTTTAGGGGATGAAGAATAATTTGATTAAAACAGCTCATTTTCTTCTGGAAAAACATAACTGATTAGTCGGCCATGTGTGCTGTTTGCAAGGTTTCTTGAGGGCATTTTTTAAGGATATGGATGTAAAAGGCCCTGGATATGAAGAGTTCACATCCTGTTGGAAATAAATATTGTTGCAGGAACAAATTAGACCGTTGCCTGTTGGCAATAATCAATAGAAAAGTGGTTGCAAAGATTGAAGCTAACAAGTAAATGAATGTAAATAATTTGTTTTGTGTGGTCCATTTTTGTTTAGAGTGATGTGCAGAAGTCTTATATATATATATACTGACACTGGGTGCCGTTTCAGGGAGAAGAGGCCAAATTTGATCACTGAAAAAAATACATAATCTGTAGTTTTAGAGTAATTAAACATTAAACATATACAACCCATAAAAACCTGTTGTGCAATTTTTTATGATCTTTTTCAGTGCATTTAAATGTAATTTATACATTTTAACATTCAGAAAAGGTCCATGAATTTGAGCATGTGCAGACTATTTGCACATGTAGACATCCACACACAGATGGTAAAGAGGCCTATTTTGCAAGGCTCAGAATTGAATTATCCCCTGTTTGTAGGCACATTGCTCGATATTTGTTTTTGTGGTTTTTGCAGGTTTATCTGTTTCAGTCTGTGTGACAAAGTTGCTTGTGCGGTGCTTGAATCATTTAGGGAGAAACTTCTCTTCGGATAACCTGTAAAATCCCCCTCGATAAAAATTCCATAATAATCACTGCTCTTGGAGCCAATTTAATAAAATCCATGCTGAACTGATTGACCTGACGCCCCATATACAAACGGGGACCGTACCAAGACAAGAGATTTCTCTTTGTTCCTGTTTATTCATTCATGAACAGCCGCAAAACAAGGACACGCACTCCGCAAGATTTGTCCTTGTTTGTGCCTTTTCATGAATGAATAAATAGACCAAGGAAATTCCATTTCTCTGTTTATCTGGGTGCAGATGGGGACTTGTTCTTGTAATGGTAGTGGAGCCTGGGCCTTGACTGCTGTGTTTGAGTGCTGTCAGGAGATATGGCTGTTACTTAATGCAGGGAGGAAGCCTGGGCACCACCAGGAGCACAGAGGCTGCAGTGGCAGGGTCTGCTCACACCGGAGTCAAGAAGCTGTAATGCCTGTCGCTGAGAGCCACGCAGAGAATTTCTTCAGGTCAATGTAGTACAGGTTGGAGGATAGCGGCTGGTAGAACACTGGGATATTATTGACTTAGCTACCCAGCAGTGTGTGTGTTTGTGTATCAGTGTGGGGGAGTTATTTCCAGGGGTGCATTGGATTATCGTCTGTGTGCGTGTGTTTATGTGCGAGAGGGAGGCTAAGCATGTAAGCCAGTGTGTGCAGTGCACCTGTGTCAAGTGGTATTGACAAATTATTTTTATGGGTTGTTTTTGTCCCTGTGGGTGTCATGTGGGTGAGGCTCAGCTGGCCACAGAGAAGAATACACACAAGTACATTTACTCAAGTACTGTACTTCACTACTTCACAACATTTCAGAGGGAAATATTATACTTTTTGCTCCACTACATTCATCAAACAGCTATAGTTGCTAGCTACTTTGATTAAAATAAACATATCATCATTTAAAAAATATGATGCATTGTTATAAACCAATAAATAGCAGTGGTGGAATGTAACTAAGTACTTTTATTCAAGTACTATACAGTATTTTCATTAAAAAAAATCCATTTTATACCTGCACTTTTATACTGTACTTTTAAGTTCACCACATTTGACATTTACATATGACAACTACTAATTACTGGTTATTTTTCAGATTAATATGTTGAATACAAACCCATGTCATCAATTTATAAAATAAGATACATTGTTATAGATTAAACTGCCAAACGGTGTGTGAAGTAGTTCAGGGTCTGAACATTTCCTCCACCACTGCCCAATAGTATATATAGTCATTACAAATAGCTCCATTTGGACCAGTTACAACATTAAAATGTTGCTTACATAAGTGTTAGTGATATAATTCTCTAAAAAGTGGTAATGTGCATAATGGTTACTTTTACTTCTACTGTAAAAATGTAGCATATGTTGCTGCTAATGCTGCTGTTCATTTGTATTTTGTCGTACTTTAACCTCAAGGATGAGGCTGATGTTATGTTATCCATTTAAGATTATCAACAAAACCCTAAGGAGACTTCAAAAAGGTATTCTACTCCAGCTGTGCTCATTGCAGTAAAGAAATATGTCACCCAAGTGTAAAAGAATGGCTCTTTTATGTGTTTTTAACTGGTTTTGGACAATAGTGGAGTTCTGTGGCATGGAGGAATTACACAAAGACAATACTTTTTAGTAGGATATATATAATAATAGTTGTTTTCAGTCCCATTATGCTATAGACAAGTTTGAGAGACTGACATGATCTGAATATTTCTCCTGCCACTGCTTATTTTTGAGTGACAGCTCATCTGACACGCTCCTGATGTCGTTAACTTCACCCTACTGGCAAACCATGTAGGCAAAATCATGTCTTATGAATAATGTGCATGCATTATTTGATCCAAATCTAACAAGGCCTGCTCATAACGTCCTTGGATTAAACTAAGCCTGTTTGTACCCCGTTGCTTTACAGAGTAGAGATAATTGATGAGACTGAAGCATCAATGCAAAGGTTTGGAGAGCTGCTGTTGTAGTGTCTGTGTTCGGTGGAGGTTTATACCATCACGACGGGAAGGTTCTCCTGTCCGGCTTTGAAATCAGCTCTGTTGCACAGGGCGGCCACACGAGACAGAGCAGCCCAAGTAGCAGAGCTCTTGTCAAAACCCAAACCTGAGAGAATAGCAGAGGGAGCTGTGTTAGACTTATTTTTTTAAAGTAGGACTCATGCAGTATTTATGCTACTGACTTAACTCTCAGTTCACAGAGCAGCACTGGATATTGTAGCTAAATAACAGAGGTCAGTTAAGTTGAGCAATCACCTTTTGCTTGACAAAAGTGATTTTCAATTCCCCAGTCTGAAAAATGGTATTCATTTTTAACCAGAATGTCTCAAAAAACAAAAGCTGTTCAAAAGTTTCTCGTATCAAAATTTCATCCCTCCCACCCAACTGAACTGACAATGACCCTCACTCTGCTGCCGGCACCTGCATTCATTTTTCATTTTAGCCTAGACTCTCTAGAGTGGTCACTGTCACTGCTGTTGTGAAAACAGAATATGATAGTGTCATGCAACATACAGTACACAGTGGCTGTGTTGTTGTGGCTGGAGTTGTTGAACTTGACAAAGCGAGGTGAAAAAGGCTCAAAAACCTGCAACAGCTGCAAAAATAGCCTGTACTCTTGAAAAATGAATGCGCTGTGTTTTTCTTCAGGACTTGCACTGTTTCAGCTGTACAGCTTTTGTCAGCACTGCTGGCTATTCATTGTATGATTCAATACTCATTGGTATGCATAGAACACCTGTTTGGTTTTTTTCCCAAATCTTTTGGTTATTGCTAAAAGCTTCTTTGAAATTTGGCTGGGTTTGTCGCTGTTTGGTAGGAGACAGGAATCCGATTGGTTCCACAGCAGCAGCCTTGCCAAGAAACTCTGGGAAAAGACATGTTTGTAGCTGAGGGTTGTGACGCCCACTGCATACCGCTGTTCAATTAATCCAAGCGGTAGTGCAAACAGCAATGTTGGTTGGCGGCGTGAACATTGGACAGATGAATTTCGGCAGGTGGTCACACTCCCCCTCTGCATTCCCGCACACTCTCCAATCTCCCCTTTATATCTCTCAGTCGCTCCCTCTTTCCTCCAAGCTCTCTCCATCCAGTCTTCCTCTCTTTCTTTTCTCCCTCTCTCTCTGTTCTCTGTCTTACCAGTCTGGTCCTCGGTGGTGTCAGCCTCATGGATCTGGTTGTCGAACCACATGTGGGCCACGGTCATGCGGTTCTGGGTCAGCGTGCCCGTCTTGTCGGAGCAGATGGTGGAGGTGGAGCCGAGAGTCTCTACGGCCTCCAGGTTCTTCACCAGACAGTTCTTCTTGGCCAGTCGCTTGGCAGTGAGAGTCAGACACACCTGGGAGGACAGCGGGAGGTGAGGAGGGAGAAAGAGTAGCGGGGGGAGTGAAGGAGGGAGGGAAGAAGGGGAGGGAGGAGGAGAGGCGAGGAAGGATGATTGTTAGTCAGAGAGGGGAGAAAGCATGTGTACGCACCGGTGCGTTCAAGTGTTTGTGCCTGTGAAACCATGCGTGGTCCAGGTGCCTTACAACATATGAGTGTGTTGGACTGTGTGTGTATTTGGTTGGCTGGTTAACAGCAGGTGCACAGGAACATAAAAATACGATGAATAGACACATTCCATATGTTGTAAGAGACACATCAACACACATTAATTCAAGCTGACCAAATTACTCACTTAGCAACAAATGCAGCACAAACACCCACAAACATTTCCACGCACAACTCATGGTGTGTTTAAAGCCAAAGCAACTAAAGAAACCAGTCACTGGAAGTTAATTTATTTTCTGGGACCAGTGAAATGTCGACTGATGGCATATCGAATGCCAGCTGGCATCCACATCAGCTCACACTTGCTCACACACTATTGTTGCAGAAAAAGTTAGATGCACTCCAACATTTGAGCAACTTCAACAGTGATTGATAAATCACCTGCTCTGCTGCGCTGTGTTCGGTAGTATCATTAGAGCTACAGCTAACATTCACTGAGGGTAAATGAGAGTTAGGAAAAGCACAGGTGTAACTAATAACATTGATGATGGCTCCGTTCCATTTAGGTGTGCCAGTAAGCCATGACAGTGAGCCAGCAGGCACAATATCAGGGTTAGAGCTGGCTTAAAGCTGCACTAATCAATATTTTTATGTTAAGAATGGATCAAATGACTGCATGCAATGAGGAAACAGCTGCTCAAGACAAAAAACCCACTGAGAATTAATTAACACCAAACTCTGCATTCTCCCCTTAGTTCAAAGGAGCTTTTATGCCTTTTTTAGCTCATTATTTTGGTTTTCAGGCCCACAAACTTTAGTCCCATTTCCAGCAGCCAACAAGCTCATTAACCATCTGTAAGTTACCTGCACAGCAACAAACAGCAAAGCTAGAGACTAGCTGGTGAAGAAAGTCATACATCTAGCAAACAAAGAGCCAGACAGAAGAAACCAAAACAGAGCTAAAAGGAGAGTTAATATTAGACATATATTTGTTGGGTGGCCAGAAAAAGGACTCCAAATGAATGCCAATGTTGCTCCGTGCAAGGCAAATGTTTGCCAACATGTTCTCCATAACTTAACAAGGTGACAACATGTCAGATTACTGTGCCCCCAAATGGACAAAAAGTCAATTAATACAGCTTTAAATACAGTGCAACTTTATATAAATAAAATAATCAGTTACACCTCTGTTTAGTATGACCACTGTCAGAAAGATCAATACTCTATACACTGCTCTATAATCATAATGTATAAATAAAACCAAAAGCTACCCAGCTATCAAATTTACATAAAAACAAATCAAGCCACACCCACATACTACACTCCACCCACCAATCACCTCCATGTTCACACGACTCATTACTATGGCTCAGTTTAGTTTATTTTGAAAAATTTCTTCCTCAAAGTAAAAATCTAATTTAAAAAACATGAAAATACAAAAGAATTAAAATTACCATTCACAACACAAACACTCCTTAGCCTTTGTCTTTGTTTGTGTGGAGCAGTTTATGACTTTTCCCCATGGTACTGTTCACCTTCTATTCTCAGAAGCATATTATGGCCTGTCCTTGCTATAAGGGGACCTTGTTTATTGCAAACTGAAGCGCACATTGTCCTCTTGCAGCAGAAACAAGATGAGGGTCTGCTGGGACACAAAATCCCATTAAAAACCGTTTAAACTGATCTGCTTCTTTTTAAAAAAAATCCAGATCTGTTTTGGTGATAATCAGACTCACACTCACACACACACTCACAGTGACAGTAGCCAGCAGTCCCTCAGGCACGTTCGCCACGATGATGCCAATGAGGAAGATGACGGCCTCCAGCCAGGTGTAGCCCAGCACGAGGGACAGGATGAAGAAGCTCATGCCCAGGAAGACAGCCACGCCCGTGATGAGGTGGATGAAATGTTCAATCTCTATGTTGATGGGCGTACGGCGGACTTCAAGCTCTGACGCCAGCGTGGCGATGCGACCCATCACTGTTCGGTCGCCAGTGGCGATCACGATGCCACGGGCCGTACCTGAGAGGGAGGGGTGATTCACTGTTAGTCTCTCTGGACAGAAGCATCAGTTAAACAGTTACAACATGCATTTTTATTTGTTACCAACCATCAGATTGTCACAGTAGGTAGTCAAGTAGATGACAGTTGTTTTTTTTCAAAATGGTGTCTATTTTCTTTTTGAGAGCTCTTTAAACGTGATATCATGAGGTTACAGATCACAAGGTGTAAAGTACAGCTCTCATTGCTCTTACTGCTTTAGTGAAATGTGTATGTGTTTGTCAGGGCAATATGTAAAGAGACAAATTACTTTTAACAGTGTGTCAGACACTAGGAGTTGAGTGCTGTATTTTGTAAACAGGAAGGAGGGTTGATGGCTAGATGAAGAGCAGTGATGGATAGAGGTGAATTACAGGTGTTGGCCAGTGATTGATGGCTGGGTGGATTGAGCAGATGCTGGACTGAGTGGAGTGAGGAAAGAATAATGTAATCCATAGACCTCACTTTACAGAAACAATTTTCTCAGTAGAAAGTGGTTCCAATAAAAACTGTTCAAAGATGGATCTGTGGATTATCCAGAGTAACTGGGACATTGTTTCTGGAAAGAAAATGTTGTTACAGAATTTTTTAAATTGCTATTAAAATACTGTGAGCACCACAAAAGGCATTTCATTTATTATATATATTGTAGTAGGGTGGAAGCAAACCCAAACTATCAGTGTAGTTAGACATCACTAGAGTTAAGTGAGAAAATACGTTCAGGTTTTTTTTAATTATTTGTGTGAATTGATCCTGTAACACAACCTACACAGAGGGAGCAAAATGAGTAATAGACTACAAGACAGCAGATTAAGCATAGCTCTCTACATATAGATTTCAGCATTGGTATTGTGTTTTTTTTTTTTTGAGATAGGATGCAATTAAATCCTGGATCTCAGCTTTTAAGTCAGCACGGACAAGAAGTTAAAGTGCTAAAACAAAATGGCATTTTTAACAATTATAATCTCATGCCAAGTGGGCAAACTCCATGTTCTGATGAAGATTATGTGATACGATTGAAAGCTTCCGAACAGCTACTAAATGGACTTTGTGGTTCCAAGGTCAAGAATGAACTTTGAACGGCAGCTAAATCATTGGTTGACAAATGATGACATTTACAAACCAGATCCTCCATATATTATTAGTGTTATTAGACTTTTTTTTCCAAAATGAATGTATTGTACTTTGGGGACAAACTGTTCACTTTTTATACAACCTACAACAGAATTTATATGTAGATGTTGATGAAGTGGCAGACTCTAATATGAATATCCCATTGAAATGCTGACTGCATCACCATTTGATGATTGATAGCAACTGAAATACCAACTAAAATCCCCATCGGCTGAATCTCAAATGGAAACATTCATTAATAATCTTTATGCATTCAAATTTCAATAACTACACAGCGTACTATAGGATGGAGGGATGGTAGTTCTGATTAATCATGCAGTGAAACATACTGATGGCTGGGCGGTAAAGCAAAACTATGTTGATCTCCACACGGCTTAAAAAAAAAAGACATTTAGAGGCGAGAAGAGACAATCTTGGCCAGATGTGGCCTACTGACCCTCGACACAGTTGGTGGAAAAGAAACAGATGTTGCGGGTCTCCAGAGGATTGTCGTGCGTGAACTCTGGGGAGCGAGTCTGAGGCTCAGATTCTCCCGTCAGAGAGGAGTTGTCCACCTTCACAGGGAACGGGAGAAAGGAAGAGAGAACAGTGTTACCCAGCGAGACTGAGGGGAGAGGCACAGGAGGGAGCGAGGAGGTGCCGACAGGGTGGAAATGAAAGAAGCAGCACTTATCAGCAACAAGTGCAGTGATGTAACACTTGTCATGTCAAAACCGTCTCCTGGTGTTAGTGATTTTTCCCACGTCCCTCTATAGGTAAAGAAATTTATACCACTGATCACCACAGTCTTATTACACGGCTTCAAAATCCAGTAAGATAAACTCAAAAATGAATGCTGGTCATGCCAAAGGACATTTTTGGAGAAATGTTCAACCTACAGCAACTGTAAGTATTCAGAAAGAAAGAATAAATTGATGTCAGAGCTAAATATGGAAATCTCAGAGGAAGACTGGTAATGTCTTGTCACTAACTCATGAAAAGCAGACAACTAGCCAATCAAAAATCATGTTGGGTGAATATGACCTAAAGGCAAACCACACACTCATGTTGCACAAAATTGATGCATTTTCGGGGTGATGTAAGTGCACTCATAAGACGTTATGAGATATGCTACCTAAACCACAGCTCTGCATTGTTTACAATGTTGTGTACATCTGAGTAAAATATTGCTTGTTGGCAGCACAAAAAAAAAAGAAAAAGCTTCACCAAGAGCTTGGTATGACATTGATCCTTCAAAGAAAGAGCAATGGCTTGATACCATTCAGGAAATTCACTCAATGGAAACTCTGATCTACTTTTTGAGAGTCAAAGAAAATGTTTCTGACAGAAACTTTGAAACCTGAAACCTTTACATGAGTCGGGATGCTGAAAAAGTAACCTGATTACTTAAATATGGAATAACTGGAAGTGAGAATGTAGATACATGTCTGATTACCTTATGACAACTATTTGTTTTATGAAATGTGGTGGCATGGCGATTAGTTACTGACTGAAGTATCTCAACAACTATTGCAATGAAATTTTGTACAGACATTCATGTTCCCCAGAGGCTGAAGCCTACCGAGTTTGGCGATCCCTTTTTCATTTCCAGCACCACTTTAAGGTTGTGGATTTGGGGGGAAATACATCAACAACTGTTGGGAGGATTGCCTTGAAAGTTTGGCAACAATATCCAAGGTTACCAGAGAATTAATCCTTTATAACTTTGTTGATTTCCTGAATTTTCCTCAAGCACAATCAGTAGGTCAAAGTTTCAACTGTATTTTCAACTTTGGTTGCCAGAAAAGTTGCTACAAACATTCCTGTGACTATGGATGCTCTGACTTCTGAAAGAAAGAAAGAAAGAAAGAAAGAAAGAAAGAAAGAAAGAAAGAAAGAAAGAAAGAAAGAAAGAAAGAAAGAAAATAGCAAGTTGTCCTACTGTAAACCCACTGAGACCTCCAGGCTCCCCAGGGCTGAGCCCAGCAGCCCTCCCCTACCTTGCATCCGCTGGAGGAGATCACTCGAAGGTCAGCTGGGATGCGGTCTCCCCCTTTGATCTCCACCAGATCTCCCTGCACCACAAGCTCAGCATTGATCTGTATCTTCTCCCCCTCCCGGATCACCAATGCTTGCTGGCATGGAAAAAAAAAGAAAAAGAAGAGAGAGACAAGAAGGGAGAGGCAGTGTGAGGAAGAGAGAGAAGAGAGAGAGAGTTTGGGGAACAGAGAGAGGATTTAGTGAGAGGAAGAGAGAGAAGATTGATAAATTAAAAAAAGAAGTAGAGCCAGAGGGTGTAGAGGTATGTGAAAGAGATAGATAGAGAGAGGAAGAGGAAAAAGAGAGAGAAAAGACAGGTAGGGAGAAAAGGAGACAAGGAAGGAGTGAAAAGAGCCTAAATAGATTAAAGAATTAGGCAATCGAAGTGCTAGAGGTGGATAATGCGAGGGGAGTTTTTATGCAAACACACTCACAATCCAAAGTTGGCTCGAACATTTATTCTTTCTTTGTGCAAGCTTATTAGGTTTCCACTCAAGTGAGTGTGTAAGCCCTACTTGAGGGACAGCTTATTGATTCAGAAAGCTCTGAGACTACACCAAACACCAAACGCTGATCAACTTACCTGTGGCACCATTTTCTTAAATGAGTCCATGATGCGGGAGCTCTTGGCCTCTTGGAAGTAGGAGAAACAACCGGTGACGATGACCACGGTTGCCAGCACCACGCCCAGATACAACTGAAATGGGGGCAAACCCAAGCCACAGGGGGGAGTCTGTGTCATTATAGACTTAGTTTGGTTCATGTAAGGCATGTTTAAGTGTAGGAAGAGGGGATTTACAAACCTCGAGATGGTTTTAAAACAGCAAAACCTTAAATGCAGAGTGCAAGAGAAGAGTTAAGAGCAAGCAAACCTGGTGAAGCCCTCAGTCTTAGTGGAAGATTTAAAAGGAAAAGCCGTCCTAGAGCTGAATGCTGGTGTACTATTCCTGTCATCTTGGATGGTTCATTCAATGTTAGTCCAAGTGAACATCTGTCGCCCAAACCCAGGGAACCAAGAACTGAGACTCTGATCTGTGAGGCCACCAAAAGACACTTTCTGAACTGGAGCAAGGCTTTACAGACTTATGGGTTGTGTGAAAGCAGGGAACATTTATTCTGGTGTATTTTATTTTATTTTCAGTGCATATTTTCAGTTTCACCAGTGAAAAAGCTGTTATGGGTTGAGCTCTCACTGATGCAAACAAGACAGCCAGGCACTTTGGATGAAAGCATCTGCCAGCTGGTGTACTGTATGTCCTGGACTCCTGGAAAATAAAATTCCTAAACCCTCAAAAGTTTCCTTTTTGGAAGGTGCTGCTTTCATTTGACAGCAACAACAGAATGTTTTGCTCTTTTACGCTTCAATGCCTTTTTTATTTATTTATTTATTTTTTTTACCGTAGCAGTGCAAACTCTTCTGAACCAGGAAATACATCTGTATCCTCAGAAAAACACTTTCCAGTGTTTACAGCATTTGCCTCAAATTCAGTGTTCAGTTTGCAGCTCCTGATTTCATCTACACATGGTTTTTGCAGATTTAAGCTCAGCTCTTTTGCCTCTCCTCGCTTCGGGAGACGCATTTTCTCTTCCACCAGCTGTACAGAACTGTAGGAGCAACATCTGTCCAGGCAGGTGACAAATTTGGATCTACTTAAAATGGAAATTTAAAGGACTGAAAGGAAAAATTCTTGATTTACAGACATGAATTTTAAAACATGGCAGCACTTTCAGACGCCTGGGGATGCGAAAAACATTTTTTCAAACGCAAGAAGACAACACGACCTTTCAGCTCAATAAATACATAAAAAAAAAATTTAAATTAAGTTTTAACCCGACAAAAAAGTTCTGTTAGGGTGGTTTCATCTTAAATAACTGCTTGTACATTATGCAAAGGCTCAAAGTGCCAAAGCTGCAGGCAGTCGGGGCTTTGAAGTAGCTCACCAGAGCATCCAGCTGTACATATACTCAGTACCGAATGTAGAGATTAAATCGTGGGGAGATTACACTTATCACGTGTGTGCATGTGTGTGTGTCTATCTACTGTATGTTACTGTCTATTATGCAAGGGTTTAACGCTGTCTGAGGTTTGAAGAGCGCTGAACGATGATTACATAATGACTGCCATAAAGCGCAGTATGGATGGCTGCTTGGCTCCATTTGATCAGCGGTTGGTCTGAGTATTTATCCGTGTTAATGCCAGGAATGATGCCAGTGTCAGTGGTTGTTTTTACGTCACACCCTCTAAGTCGGGGGAGGGACTCAGTGTGTACTTATAATTCTATACTTATGAGGACCAAACCCTTAAGAGTTTTAATGTGTTTTAAAAGCTTTTTATGTTTTTTCTTCCTTTTCCATTTTAATGCCCTTGAGTTTGCCTCGTTTTCCTTTTCCCTCATCTTTCTTTCCTTCAGTGAATGTTGTGCTCTGCGTTGGTTCGTGTGACCTAATTGTGTTGCCATTTTGGCCAGGACTCTTGGAAAGGAGATTTAGATCTCTAGAGGCCACCCTGGTTAAGCAAAGGTCATATCAAAAAATCTCCGAACAAGAAACAGAAAAGTAAGGAAAATCCACCAAAATGAAGTATTCTGACACTTTCTCTGGTTTAATGTTAAGATTAGATTTAGGATTTGGTTTAAGTAAAGTCCTACACATATGTATAGTAACTGTGTCTGCAAAACGTGTGTATATTTATTTGTGTAGGGCTTTGAAATAATTTGATGACTTGATTGATTTTCAGTGGAATTATGATATCATTTGACACAATTCTGTTGACCAAATTCATCCACAGAAATTATAATTTAAAATACACAAGTCATTTAAGATTTGTTTTAGCTAGAAGATTTATCTTTCTTAGAAGAAATTCTTACACAGCCAATATTACACAGGCTGCCTTTGACACCCTTACTGAGAGGCAAACTGGGCTTAAACTCTCCTCTGTGCATTAAATGTAATTCAGAAATTAGGACATATGCACGTGTTCTGGAAATGTAGAGAACTTTTGGAGAGAAGTGAAAGATGAAGTGGTCACCTTGATCAGATATTATATTGATCAGTCATCCAGGCTGGACTTCCTTCTGCCTAACTAACAACCCTGGAACTGACTACTTCAGTGACTTAAATCAGTAACTTGATTGACCTCAATAAAAACAAGGAGAAAAAGAAAGATTTGTTTTACACGTGTGAATAGTTTTGTTTGATATAATGCAGAATGTTGCATTTAAACACTGATTCGATCATTTTATATGTGATTTTTCTGTATATTTACCACATTATAATGTATTTTTTGATGTTTAAAATATATTATTATTATTATTGTGACACTGGACCAAACTACAAGGATAAAAGGTGAGCAAAATCCCCCAAATTAACAACATTATACCACTGCTGGAAGAAGAATCAGGTTTCAGATTAGAATTCAAATTGGGTTTAGGTTAGTGTGTGTATATGTGCAGTGTGTAAGTCTGTACAATGTGTTTATATTTTGTCTGCCTATGTACGTAACTATATATGTAAACCTCCATCTTGAAGATACAGATACATCTATAGGTGTATACAGGTGGTGTCTGTGTTTGCGTGCATATGCCCCTGTGTATGTATGGCTTTATTTGTGTGTCTACCTACATCTCTCCCTGTGTGTGCGATTAATATGTAAGGTGTGTGCTTGTACATAAGCGTGCATGCTTTACAAGCCGTTTCTCACATTGTCATTGGACGCCTTGTCCTCTGTGGCCACCTGGATGCTGTAGGCCAGGAAGCAGAGGATGGCACCGATCCAGAGCAGGATGGAGAAGCCGCCGAACAGCTGACGGCAGAACTTGACCCACTCCGGGGTGGTGGGGGGAGGGGTCAGGGCGTTTGGACCATCCTTGGCTAGAACCTCCACAGCTCTGGCATTGGTCAGGCCCTGAGGGAGAGCAATTTTTTAGGAATGAATGTCTTTCTGCATGGGCTGGGAATCTTATTACAACACAACGGCCCCATTTTCACTGCGGCTTAAAAAGCAATTTTACTGCTACAGTTGCAGAAGATCAAGCATTCCTGCTTGGCCTATTTAACACCACAAATATAATAAACTGGGTGACTCTCCTCATCTACGGTTTTATGCCATAAAACTGTTGTAACTTTATTTAACACTTTTTCCTGACTTTATGCCCAATAAGTCTTATTTACAGAAAATCAGTGTAAATACCTGAAATACTATAATTTAATTATATTGAAAACAAATTGGCTCACTTTCGAGCTTTAGCAGGTTTTTGACATTTTTACAGCTTGTGACATTTTTAGAGCACACCAACTTCTATTTTTTTCAAACGCTAATCTTAAAAAGATAAAATCAGTTTCACTACACCTGCAATGTCAAACTTAAGGTAAGCGAGACACGTGTTTACAGGATAAAGACTTTTGTGATGTGTTTGTATCTACCTGTGTATGGGATTGTAGGTGCTGTTGCATCAAAGTGTGGTTTGTTTGTGTGTGTGTGTGTGTGATTGAGGGATTAAAGATGAATGAGGCTCAAGGTGAGCTGGGGATGCAGCGGTGCATCTAACTTGACCACAGCAATGCTTGGTCTCGGTGTGGATGTTGCTTTCCAATATAGGCGAGCATAGATTACATCTCTGCAGGAGATATTACAACAACTCTCTGTTGTGTGTTTGTGTGCGAGTGTGCATGCGTAAATGAGGGCGCTTGTGTTTGTGTGCGTCGTTACCCGCGTGAGGTCCACTCCATAGCGTTTTCCCAGATCATCCAGAGCTATTCTGTGGTCGTCCTGCAGGGATAAATGTTTTTATTTGTGCTTCAGCAGAACAGAAACAGTGAACAGAATCTGAGTAATTTTAACTGCCCAGTACAATAATTTTAAAGGGAATTCGTCTTGGATATATCATGAATGGGAAACTGCACATATTATTTTACACCAATACATTCAAGGATTTCCTATGTGAACTGAAGCAAATCTATTTTATTTCATATACAGCCCAATATCACAACTAAGGCAGTATGGCTGCAAAGGGAAGTTTAATAACTGACCGGGGTAATGGTCAAACAGATCATGAGGGCATAGCTCTGATGCATTGCACACCTCCATCTTACTGAGAAATGCTTTATTCTCTCTATCTGACATGTATTCAGGGGCTTTAGTAGATATATATGATTCATTCCTCATGACAGATCAAAGAGGTCAAAGAGTGATGTCCACTCCCCCTGCATCTCCAAGTAGTGCTGAGCAAACGGTCTGTTCTCCAGTAGTGAAACTGTGATTCATTTAAAACTGTAGGTTTGCTGTAAATTTTTTAAAAAAAGAGCATAGTAATGTGTGTTGTGTTTCTAGGTTCATTTTGTTGTTTGGTGGCATGTTTGTATTATTATTCCTATGCAACCGGCCAAATGCCACCTCGAGATATTCCGCTGTAGCTAAAGAGGAGTTTGGTACTGTAGCAACAAAAAAATGTCAGCTACCAGCTGTCAGGATGGTGTCAGTCCCACAGAATGAAGCGCTACTTTCTTCACTCAACAATGCGACAGGGAGAAATCCACAGCAGCCTCAGAGGACCACAATGAAATGTAGCTGCAAGTGATTGTAGCCACAATCAACGACAAGCCCCAGTGTTCACAAATCAGTTAGTTAGGCTTTATTTATATGCCCCTTCACCCAATATTGATCAGCCATTGTCTGGTGGTTGTTTATAGGATTTCTGGGACAAAAATGTAGGAAATCACTAACTGAAGAAGTACATGAGGCAGACTGATGAAAGTAAAACACTTAATCACAAAACTACTCCTAAGTGTTGGCAGCATCCAAGGAATTCTTTTTCTTTAATCAGTCACAGGCCAGCTTGATAATTGACAAGAGCTGCTTTATCAGAGATACTGCGTGCAGCAAAACTTACCCCAGTTTTCATGGGCATCGCTTGGCTGCGTTTTGACAGCACCTCAAAGAGCTACAGCTCTGCATAAGACAAAAACTCTGCACTACACTGTTGGTGGCCCACAAATTATTCAGCATCTCTCTGAGTACAAAGAAGAGCAGCCAGAGGGTGGTAGAACTGATAGGAGAGGACAGGCTTGGCTTACAACTCATCTACAACTGACTACACTAAGCAGGTTGGATTGCCATTTTGTTTACGGGCCACTGTTTTCATTTATAGCCTTGTTAAATAACCTGGTGTCTTTGCCGTAATGCTATTTGGGGATCATTTGGGAGCAGCAGTGATGGAATCAATCACTGTGCAGAGTGAGTGTGGGTTGGAGCAGTGACAGCTTGTTTTTTTTCTTACCAAGGACACCTCCTTCTTCAGTTCATCCAAATCCCTGTCCTTCTTCTTCCTCTTCCCTCCATTCTCGGCACCATACTGGAGGGAAAGAGAGAGAGATTACCATACATCAGGCCCGTAGGCTATCATTCCAGACCTCCACAGGAAGTAAGTGGGAAAGTCACATGCTTGTAGCCACATTGTGCCTAGCCATTTACATTCATAGCCACGTAGTACAACATCAGTGCGAGCACAATGGACTTTGTGTACGCTGGTTCATTTCAATCTCCCGGGCACTATTGGCAAACCATTCACTGAATATGGAGTATTTTTCTTCTCCTAGTGCCAGTTCCTCATTTGTGCGAGCGAAAGTGTGTGTGTCATGAACAGTTGGAAGAATGGTGCATCATGGAAATCATCTGCTGCTGTCAGTCTCCTCTTAGCACCACGTGTGCATGTCAGTGAAGGAGGGATACATGGAGAGACTGAGAGGAGAGTGTGAGCAAGTGACACAGTGAAAAAGTAATCAAAAAGAGCCAAAGAGGGAGCACAGAGCCGATGGAGTGCCTGAAATGTGTCTGGCATAGCAATTTCCCCCCACAGTGCGTGAGGAAGATTACCAGCCTGTTCTACCATAAAGCTAAATGGAATGGGCCTGATGGGGAGAATAAGAGCAAAATTACGTAATTACCCAAATAAACAGCAAGCTCGGAACAAAACTTATTAAGGAGAAAAGCCATCATCCGGAGATGTTACTGTCTTAAAAAAGAAGGAGCACTGTGATACTCAAGAGATATCAAGCCCTGCAGACACGTTTAGAAATCTCAGTATTTTTCCATGATGCATGTCTGCGCCACATGCTGTTATTGTACATAAGCTACAGTAGGAACGCAAAATGTCATCTTCATCCTTTCACTTACAACAAGAAGGGCTTGAGTGTAATGAAAAAAAAACATGGAGATAAGAAGAACAAACAAGAGTTTCTTTAACAAAATGAAGCAAACTTACCCCTTTGCCCATTCTGGATGTTCAGGCGTTGGCAGGTTATAATATGAAGGACAGCGCTCAGGAGCCCCGCCACAGCTGAGACCTCCTGCCCCCACCCCTTGTGGAAGACACTAGTGGCTTTTTTTGGGCCTGGCACCCCCACACCAAGCATCCCGTTCCCTCTCTTCTTGCTCCCTCCTGTCAGGGTAACCTGAGCTATACGACCCCCCCACCCCGACCCCATCCCTCCCCACTCCGACCCCATCCCTCCCCACTACTCTACTCCTATCGCAGGGTGTCTCGGCACCCAGCCCCCCTTCCCCCCTCACACACAGAGGGGGTTTCTGTGTGTTTACCTGCACCTGCTCAATATGTCCCCCGCCCCCCTCACAACACACACACACACGCTTCCGTGGAGAACAGCCATCAATCACTGCTGTCAACACAACAAATTAAACCCTGCTCTCTACATAACATGCAGTATTTATAACAAACGTGATAATGAGGGACCAATTTGGCCCTCAAGATTAATAATGAAAAGGAAGCAGAGGATTCAGCCGTTTGGATTCTGAGCACAGACTGAATCCTCAGGTCTGTTCTGCAAATAAATCCTGTGAGAACCTGTTTAATCATTCGTTAATTGATCCTCAAAGATGTTAACTGTTAACTTTATTTTAATGCTTTTCTTCTGCCAGTGCAACACTGCAATTAGCAGTGGAAGTCATCAACATATTTAGAACATAAGGCGGGTCATCACCACTGCGCCCACACAACAGATCCTGTCAGATAAGTACCAAATGTCTTCTTACTAGTTGCCAGTTACTTTCAGAGTTGATTTTACGTTTTAGACTCCAGCTTTGCTTCTAGTCCTGTATGAGCTGTATACTTAATGTATGTATGAGCCCTTGTGTGCTCCTTTTCAAGGTTTCTTCCATTTCTTTCTCCAACTAAATAGTTTTTTCAAGGGTATGTGTGCTTGCCCTTATCACTAGAGTTTAGCATATGTCATTGTAAACTCTGTATGAAAAAAGTTTAGACAAATTTCAATTTTAGCAATAAGATAATCCAGAGAAGTAATCAAACAGGTCAATTTAAACCTGAGTGGGTCAATAGGTGAGAGAATGAGAAAGTTAACACTATGTTAAACTAGCATTCTTGCCTCAAACTTAAAGGGAGACTATGTAAATTTAAAAAGAAGAAATATCACAATCCTCCAATTAGAAAAAAAGTCTAATTCATAAGCAATAAAACACACCCTTACTCAGTTCAGTACACTCAGGAGTTTTGCTCCCGAAGCCTTACAAGGTCTGGTATGACAAGTAGCTTATGGTGGCTAACGTTAGCTAACTTTTGATATTGTTGTTTAGCTGACTGACATCACTGTCAGTTTGCTTACTTCATGACTCTTCGCTCCTTGTGCTACTGTTACAATATATTTTAACATGTCACAGATAAACATTTCAATGGTTTTAACGCAAAAGTAAAACAAGCAACCCACTTAAGAGAATCTTGGAAAAATTCGGTGCATCTTTATCCTGTAATTACCACTTGTGGCTGCTGTTCAGCAAAGTTACACGCCGGTAGTCTCGCCTTAAAGCCCCTATGTGTAGGTTTTGAAAATGTCCGGTGGTAGACGGACAGCGGACACTGAGACGAGTGGCCTGAAAGCAACACATACCTGTAGACTTCACCTGGATTGCATCATTTTTCTACAAACAAGAACTTTACCAACAGATTTGTTATTGGATAATTTGAAGGAATAGTTCAACATTATGGGAAATGTGCTTATTCGATTTCTTGCCAAAACTTAGATGAGAATTAGAACAATATCACTCTCATGTCTGTGCGTTAAGTATGAAGCTAGAACCAGGAGGAAATTATCTTAGCGGTAAAGACTGGATGCAGAGGGAGACAGCTGGCTTGGCTCTGTCCAGAGTTTGAAAAATGATGTCTTCCAGCACCTACAAATCTCACTAATTGACACTTGTCATTTGTTTTCATTTGTACATGTGCAAAAATGTAAAAATGTGTGGTGTTGGTGTTGGTGTTGGGGGGGGGGGTGTTCATGCTGACAAGACTCTGGGAAGACATTTGTTAAGAAATAGTTATACAACGTAACTCCCTCTACAACCCACAAATTACCACTTTTACATTTCTGTTAACATGTTAATTAGTGAGCTTTGGAGGTGTTGCTAGGCATATTTTTGAACTGTGAAGAGAGCCAGGCTAGGCTAGCTGTTTCCCCCTGCTTCCAGTCTTTATGCTAAGCTAATAGTCTCCTGGTGCCAGCTCCACACTTAACGTACAGACATAAGAGTGGTATCAAGCTTCTCATCAATTCCCAGCAACAAAGCAAATATGTGTACCTCCCAAATAATAACATAATTATTATTATAATAAATTCTACACATAGTAACTTTAAAGCCCATTATGTGTAGGATTTCAACATTTCTGACTTTGGTGACTCCAAGAGGTAGCATCAAAACAGACACACTGGCAGACACCAATGCACGCCATCACCCCCTCAGCCAGCCACTCAGGTGCTGTAGCTGAGCAGGTTGGTGGGCATCAGTTAAAGACTGGTTGTACTGTGTGTAACTGTCTGATTATGAGGCAGCAGAGCATATCTGAAAAGGTTATGTATGTTCACTGAATCCGGCCTGCAAGTTAAGTCAGAAAAAAAATAAGCCTTTCTGAAAATTATACCTCATTTTGTCACCCTGTAAAATGTGAAAGGGTTGTAAATGGTCACAGAGCATTTATTTTCAGTTCATCATCATTACTTTTTGGTAGTTGGGTAACAAAGGGCATGATGAGGTGAAATCATTTCAGTTGTCACATGCTGCCATGAAGCAGGAGTTTCAAAGTTTAATTCCAAACCCAAATTCCTTTTGTATTTGAAAAAAAAAAATACACCTGGCTGGTAATCATTGTTCAGCATTTAAAACCTCCAGATTACGTGCTCTAAAATGTTCTTATTGTGTATGCAAATGTCTTCAGATAGCTAATAAGGCTCGTGCTATTCTGTCACAAGTTTTACTTTCATGCCAGCCATCAGCCACAAAATTCAAATATTTCACATGGTGGATATCTCATTTTGGAAGCACTTTCTTCTTTTGAAAAGTTCATTCAAAAGTATGTGTTGGCAGAGACATTCGTGACAGATTTACACATTGCTTGGAACTTAAAGAAAGAAGACTGTAGACATTTTCGGCTGGGTTTACTTTGTCTTTCTGTTGACAACAGCTGCGCTTGGGGCTTTAATATTTATTTACGTTCCCTTTACAACATATTATACAGAGTCATCAAAAGGTGTTATTGCTCTGGAATTATCACAAGCATTAAAATAAATGTAAAAAAATTAAGAAGCTCCAGTCATTTCAAATAAAGGAAGGTTATTGTGCAACTATGACTAATACAGTTCATAATACATACAAAACATTTTAAAAAGGCATTTTAATGCTGTTTGTCTTATGTCAGGTGTCTGTGTGGCTTTGCTGAAAAAAGAAGAAAACATTCTAACTAATCCATTTGACTGGATAGTTAAACAGCGACTAGTGAAACAGATCTCCAGTTATAAAGATGTGGATTTTAGCACCTCCATTCCCGTTATGAATTTTAAAGAAACATTCAAGTCTACACTATCCACCCTGCATATCAAGCACACAGATCGCAATCCATCTTTGGCTCAGGGTTGGGGAAGGAGCACCTTTAAAAGAAAGCTCTGGGGGAAGAGCAGGCTCTATCTGTAGTGATACATATGGATTTTTGGCTTGGCTTAACATGCCAGATAAGTCTCTTCCTCCAAAGCTTTCTCCCACAGCAAGCACCTTCTTCCCCTTTTTTTTTTCTCCCCAGCCACATCGCGCTGAATCTGAGGCTAACCGAACCCTTATCCGCCCCTCATCTTCCCTCTGACACCGCACGACAACCTCAATTTCCCTTCGTCTCGGAATAAAACGTTCACCAAAGAGACAGCCACACAGTACCTTCAATAACACACAAGGTCAGAAATATAATGACATATTCCATCGAATACAATTACATTTCTTCCCTGCCTCGATGAACATGTTCTTACATGTGGACACATGTAAAAAATGTCTCAGAAAACATTATTTGCTTTACTTAGGGTGACATACGTGTTGGGTTTTTTTTTTTGCTTTATATCAAATCTCATTTTTAACACTCTTAACTAGACACACATATACATAAAACACGCGTCGTATTTGCGACCGGAAGAGAGCTAGCTAGATTATAAGTTTCTGTTTGGCGTCTTCAGTGAGAACTAAAGGCGGATTTCTGCTCATGTGTTTCCTTCCTTTGCCAGTAGGAGGCAGAGGAGAGCATTTTGGCATTCGAACCAGCAGAAATAAGACAGTAAGGGGTTGGAGGAAGGAGGGAAGGCAGGCTGGCAGGGCACATGCCTTTTGGGGGAGGTGGCATTTTGAAGGGCAAGCGAGAGGGCGTTCGTCGATCATTGGGCAAGACCGAGGGAGTGGAGAGAGATGTCCGTAACCGAGTTTGAAAAAGAGAAGAAGGAGGACGACGAGGAGGAGGAGGAGGAAAGATTGAAGAGAGAGGAAAGAGGAGCAGAGCAATGAGCTGTAGGCCTGGCAGTCAGATAAGGAGAGGCTTAAAGAGTGGAGTGGATTGTGTGTAGGCCTTTTCTGTGGGGGAATAATGCAGTGCAGAGTCACTAGACGACAGGAAGAGGAAGAAATAAAGGAAGCCAAAGACGTAAGGACAGAGGGAACGAAACAGGGGTTTGGAGGGAGGAGATGAATCCCAAGATGGAAGGCACAGATGAAGAGAAAAACAGAGGAGCGAAGACAGCAGAGGAGGCAGGGAGGGAGAGAGGGAGATGGTAGAGAGAGATATCTCGTTACCAGCACGTGCTAAAATAATTAGCCCTGGGTTGGCGAGGAGAAACACGCGGGCGGATTAACTGGACCTAAAATAACTCTGAGAGCACGGAAGCTGCACCTCTTCCTGGTAAGCCCTTTTGTCACACTCCTGAGTGTGTCCGCCAGCCCTCGGGGGCCGTGACGTCATTCCAGGTCGTCAGTCGCCGGCCGTTGAGTCAACAGCGGACAGCCTCATGCACTCAGGCACAAACAGCACAGCAAGCACCCCCACCCCCCCACCCTGCTCACCTCTTTCTCTTTCCCCCCACCCCTCTCCTGTTGGCTGAAAAATGTGCAGCTGTTACAGTAAGCCCGCACGCTCTTATGGGGCCAGAAATAGCCCCCTTTAGCCAGGGCAGGGACACGGCGACAACCTCCATTAGCTCAAATGTGAGAGGATTGAATCACCCCGAGCTCGAGGGCTTGAACCTCTATCTACGCCGGCTGAGAGCAGGAATCATATTTCTCTCCCACTATCACTCTCCTCTCCTTCTCTGTCTCTCTTTTTCTCTATCTGAAGTCCAGAGTGCACTCACAGCTCCGCTCAGTGTGTGTGATTGAGTCGTAAACATTAAGGGGGAAGATTCAGGGAACTCTAAACACACAGGGATGTCTTTCGGGTTCCTCTTAAGGATGTTATGTGCGTAGTTAGGCCTTAAACAGTTTTACAGTTTGCCCAATGAGTGCATACAGGGTCTCCGATGAGACGTTATAAAAATTATTTGACGCTGTTGCCACTGATATAGTAGGACTATTCTTACAGCCAGTGCTGTCTTGAAAGAGTAGAGATAATGGGAAATAATGGGGGTTGCAGCAGGCTGGGCAGAAAATGAGGGAGCAGACTAGAGAAGTGGAGGCAGTCATGGAGAAGTCAGACCTTTATCTATAGGAGAGAGAAAAGAAAGAAAAGAGGGAGGGGAAGTGAGAGAAGAAGAGAAACAGGATAGAGCAGTTAGCATATAAATCACTTCTGTAATTTGAATTAACAAGAAAATCAGGAATTTCACAGTGAAAGAGGAAGAAATGGGATAGGAGAGGTAAAAGAATGAAGATCAGGGTGAGGGGAGAAAGTTAGAGTTTGACACGGCACCTCCGAAAAAAAGCAAATTGGCTTGTCCCCGCAGCTTGGGATCCGTGATGTGTATCGGACGCACTTGGAGAAAGCTTTTTCGGTGGATAGGATCACAATGAAAGGAACCAGAAAGGCAAAACCCGGGGAGCAGGTTTTTAGATTTTGTTATCAAACTCAGCCGTCTTAGGGTCTCGCTTCAAATGGCATATCTTATGACCTGACAAAAGTATTCCGGGTGCCGGCTGGTGTAAGAGATTATCACGACATCTTAGATCTCGGCCCATATAGCTGCGTCTACAGTCGTCAGCTTGTGACAAGAGAAGATATGATTTGACTCATTTATTAAGGGACTCAGGTTGGCGTTGTGGTGGGTGTAAAGTAGGTTTGTGGTCTTCTGAGTACACTTCCCACTCTCTTATCCTCAACGCCCCCCCCCCGGCCTCCCTCGCCTCCCTATTGGTCTATTGTTTGAAGGTGAGCTGGTTGGCGAGGCGGGAGACGAGGCCAAGTGGTTTGGACCTCCTTATCCCTCCCTCACCAACGGGCGCCTCCTCCCCATTTTTGCGCGTCAGCTCCAGCTCGATGGTCATCAGCACCCGGCCCGAGCTGTCCTCCCCTCCTCCCCCCACCTTCGCTGTCTTTCTGACTATGGTTTGTTGCTGTTGCTTGGGCTGAGCCTTCGCCACCGCCTGGCGTACGGGCTGGAGCAGCCAGCTGGCGAGCCCGCCCCAGCCCCTCCCCGTATCCTATTTCTTATCCTTGCGTGACTCCTGCTTCTTCTTTTCCGAGGCGGCCGCCTTCACCTTGGAGGGGTCGGCGGGAGGCACGGGGCCCTGTGGGGGAGGAGGGAGAGGGGGTCGGGGGGAGAACAGGGGAGGAGAGTCACTTCAGGAGGAAAGGAGCGTGAGGGAGATAGGGAGATGGAGAGAGAGAGAGAGAGGGAGAGGGCAAGGAGGAAGGGGTGAGATGGGCGCGTTAGAGGTGAGAGGGTGAGAGATGGGTTTAGCAGGACGGGTGGAGCTGTGTGAAGAGGAGAGAAAAACACATTTAGGAGGAAGAGGATGAGAGACAGACAGGGGTGAGGAGGTAGAGAGACAGTCCTTTTAGGGGAGGGGGTAGCAAGTGAGGGGGGGCGGTGTCCAGAGCTGTAAGGGGGTGACAAAACAGGTAACCATGCGTTAGGATGGGACACAGTGGCAGGCAGGCTCCATACACCTGTGACAACTGAGTGACAATTGATCAATTACTTACACACACCACACACACACACACACACACACAATTGGGATTTCACTATTTTAGATACTTTGATACTTTATGCCGAAGACAAAATAGGTCTTGTTTAATTGCCATTTTCAATTAGGGTCTATTTGCAACTTTTAGTCAATTTGAAATTTTGTGGTCTATTCAGTATTGACGTTTTATTGCAACAGCAAAATAATTCTGTGTTTTTAATTTAATTTAATTGTCTTTATGAACCTGTGATAATGCTGAAAGGTCAATAGACTATAACCTATATTAATTTAGAAATTCTTAGCTAAAAATGTTAAAACCGGTAAAATATGGCAAAAAAGTTACATTTCTAGACGTCTATGTAAGATTTTAACTGTTGTTTAAACATCATTTCAATTACTATCTTTCAGCATGTAACACGATGAAATCTAGTCATTAAAAGCCTGTTGAAACAATGGTTATATGTAGAGAATCTAACATCACAATAAAATCCATAACCTCATTTGAATTATTCAAATCTAACCTTTTTCATGTTTCAAATAAAGTTGCTCTTGCTTTTAAGTTTATTTTTTAACCTCAGATTTAGTGTCATACTAATGATTATGTTGTTGTTATTATTTGTATTATTATATTATTATGTATTTGTTATATTGTTGTTTTTCTTTTTTTCTTGTTTCTTTTCTTCCTGTGCTTTTGTGCATAAATTGTCTAAATGCATAAATTGTGAAAATGCAATGTCTTGTCAGGAGCCTCTTATCTTGTTGACAATAAAATCTGTTCCAAAGTTTCAACCAAATTTAGTTTAGACACATCCATGCACACTGGGTCTCTGAAACATTTAGAAGGTAGAAAAATGAAATTGTTTAAGGGCTAGCTGCAATTCAAGGCACGAAGCCACATTTACATTTAGAGAGAGAGGAACTACATGGAAATGAAATATTTGTTTACAAATCATATAACTGGGCTATTTAATAAATAAAGTTTACAGGGGAATAAATAATTTGTAATAGATCTTCTAGAGCATTTTGCTGTAGCCGTGGGTCAGGGATGGACCTACTTGACTGGCTATGTGATATTGTTTTAAAAAGGCCAACAGCAGCTTCAAATATTCATCTAACTAGAATTTATATAATTCATCCATTCACTCCCACTCATTCTGTATATTGTCTGTGCAGTGTCTAAAAACATCTGAGGAGAAATCTATAAAAAGGAAGAGGAGGAATGTGGAAAAAGGAAGTAAAGTGCGACTTGAGCACAACAAATCCATCAGGAAGGACTGGACAGAAAGGAGATAAGGTCAAGGTAACACTTAACTTTACAATAGCTGTATTGCAGTGCATTAACCTGTGAGTTAACCTATTGAAAAGTATCACAAGTGCACGATAATGTTCTGATGGGGCTTAATGAAACTTCACTCATACAGGATGTAGTAGCTTCCACAAAACTGTGTACTTTCAATACTCTTCCACAGGTTGAACTACAGGCCAATACACTGTTTTAAAGTGTTACTGAGGACAGACAGAGCGAATGGTAAGCATGCTGTATCTGAGGTTTGGAGACTGAAATAATTCCCTTTAATACATCAGGTTAGTCAACGGTTAATCTCTAAGAACAGATATCTGCATTTGAATGTAGAAGCTGTAGGCAAGGGATAAGATTTTGGTATCGGAAGCGTTCTGGTTTCTGTTTGTAGTCCGAGTAGTATTGACCAATCACTTTTGAGCAGGCTTTGGTTGCATGCAGGTAAACAGTCCGCGTGGAGAGCAGAAGAGGCGGAACGCATTGGCCGAAATGTAATCTCAGAACCTATCGGCTATCGTCTGACATTCATTTAGTTTTTTTATCAATCTCGGAACCCTAGAGATTAGCTTTTTTTAAATTTATCTACATTCAAATCGTCGTCAGACAATAGCCAATGGGTTCCGAGATTGCTAATCGGACTGTAAACAATGTCCAGTGGACAAAAGGGGAAGTCTTGACCCGGATACCTGTTATTCGTTATCTGGGTATCCACTGCCTACACTGGAAGCCCCAAAACATTGGCCATTGCCCCCAGAGGCGAAATCGTCGTCACTCTAGTGTGCTTTCCACATAGGCTGCTTCTACCCACTGAAGCTTCGACTAATAATGCCCCACTGATTGCATTAGAAAATGTATCAGCTTTAATTATGCACTTATGCGTATGCTTGCTGACTACCATCCGGCTCGGCGGGGCAGCTGCACACTCAGCCCAGCCGGTGTCATTACCTTCGATCATACTTACATTCTCTCATACATCATTGTATTGTTTACCATTATGCATCCCACGGTATGCACTGTTTTTGGTGCAATATATTGCAGAGCTCCCACACTAATGACGGGGCTGCCTCGTAAACACACTCGAGCCTGCTTAGGCAGAATGCAGAACCACCCTTGTTACAGGGACTGCACACACTTCAAAGGACATGTGGGTACAGTGGCAAAATAGGAGGGACTGGTGGGGAGGTAGATAGGTAGGTAAGTGGCTGCGTCCCATGCTGCATACTAAAAAGAGACGCTGACAGGTGAGGGGGGAGATTGAGAGGTACATGAAGAGTGAGAGGTAGTGATTTTCTGTCCAGAACCGAAGCAGATCAGAACCCAGAAGACCTGCGGAGGGAGAGGAGAGAAACTGGAAAGGGAGTGAGGTGGCGGCGGTGGTGGGGAGGAAGGTTAGTGAAGATCGACAGAGCGAGAGAGGGAGTAAAAAGGGAAGAGGAGAGGGGGAATTACAGACAGATAGATGCTTCTCATGGTCAGCGAGGAAGTCAAAGGCACGGAGAGGTGGGAGGTGGGGAAAGAGGAGGAGGAGGAGGA